>JAJONZ010017288.1:0-34638 GCA_029582445.1 Solanum paucissectum
ACATTCGAATGCATAAGTCAACAGAGAATGAGTTCATGTATCTATTTATAGCGTTGTATCCTTCTATAAATGGTTTTCAGCACTGCAGGCCAATTGTCATTGTGGATGGAGCTCACCTAAAGGGAGCTTATAAGGGAACGTTTGTTTCTGCTAGCACTCTGGATGGAGCAGGTGTGTGAATTTAATTATTAAATAAATTATTTTATCTGCATATCATTGTATGGTGGAATTTACTAATATAGTTAGCTTTAAAAATGACGACATGTATATGTCTATTTATTTTTCCAGGATGTATACTACCACTTGCCTATGGTGTAGTTGACTCTGAGAATGATAATTCCTGGACCTGGTTTTTTGAGCATTTTAGATGTGTTTTTGGTGAGCGTGTCAACATGTGTGTTGTATCAGATCATCATGAAAGCATTATAAAGGCTGTGAGCAGAGTTTTAAGTTAGCTAATTTAAGCTTATAAAATGACTTGAGAACCTTTTATGTTCTTTCATAGTTATTAAAAAGCTTTGAATCCATGTTTATGAGTTTGAACTAACTATTTAGTTCAAATTTTTGAATAGGATAAAATTGTTAAGTTTCTTAAAATAAATTGGTTGTCTTTTAATTTAACTTAGAACTTTGTATGAATGACTTAAAGAGTTTTAATATCCTTTCATAGTTGTTAAACAAGGTTCTTTAATCCATGTTTATGAGTTTGAATTAATTGTATGGTTCAAAGCATGACTAAGGATAAAAGTTTTAAGTTAGGATTATTCTTGAGATTTTTAGAAGTATCAAGAGATTTTCATCTAAGTTTAAACGAGATTTTTATAAGTAACTCATTTTTACAAAGTTACCAAATTTTTAAATTCGCTGGTCAATCGCGTGTTAACGGATTCTCTAAGATGCCTAAACCCTTCCTTAGAGAATTATTTGAACTCTTATCCGACTCTGGTTTTATTTAAATTGTTTCTTTCAAAAAAACCCTTTTAAATGGTTTTGTGGTGACTTCCAAATTATAAATTTTTCTAAAACTTAACAAAAATTGCCAAAGTTGCGAAATTGGCTTCGAAACCTTAGTTTTCGAAATCGGATCGTAACAGAATGGCGACTCCGCTGGGGATTCATCTAGGTTCTAACCAAAAGGATTTTATTGTTTGGCTAACAATTTGTTTGTATTGATTGTTATTTTTTAATTATATGTTTAAATTTTGAATGTATTATTGTCATTGCATCTCATGGCATATAATTCCGTCAAATGACAAATAGAATGCATTAGGAAATAAGGCGGTTACGTGGCTTTCCACAACTGTCCTTCAGGAAAACACATTTAAATTATTTTGAAGTGATAAACGAATAGTTGGCTTGTGGTCATCCAACGTCGTTTATTATTCTTTGCCCTGTAGTTTGTCCGACTCGGGTAACCATGTCTTGCTTCAAAACCCACTCTAGTCTACCTAAGTTAGAGCTAAGCCAAAATCCATTTTAGGTGCATTAACCTAAGATGACCCAATACCCAAGGTGTATTGGGCCCATTAGAAGACCACCCTGTGTCTAATTGACCCCCGGTCAATATAAGACGATCATTCAACTATTTGTTAAATTTGAAGGATATGTATGTCGATTTGTGCGTACCATTATCCCTTGGGGTTGGGTTTTATTTTATAGGCAGTTTCTTTGTTTAAGTCAAAGGAAGATCCTCTTTATTTTGGAAGAAATTCAAAAGCATCAAGATGTTCGGGAATGAAGATTTTTATCAGAAACCTAGTTTAGTTTACCATTATACCCCTGCGTAGGATTGATATTTATTTCCCTTTCCTCTATATGTATCCCCATTTGTTTTATTCATAAGGTTTGTATAAATATTTTTGGGGCAATGGAATGTTTCACAAGCGATATAAACATCCTTCAAACGTTAGGCCTACCTTTGGCTCAAAAGGTCACATGTATGTTAGGAGGCGTTATATATTGTTTGTGTGTTAAATATTACAAATTTTATTTCGTTTGTGCTTGTTTGACCTATGTGTTTATATACATATGTTTTGCTTTAAACATAATTGGTCCATTATTCTATTTCAAAGTCTCAAAACCTTATACTCAATTTTCTAGCCTTCCAAAATACTTTTTACTCTTTATCAAAATACGTTCAAAATCACTAAAGTTCTAGGTTCAATAGAGCTTTAAAAATTAGTAGGCCATCAATTATTTGCTTACACAAATCCCCCTTACGGTAAGCATCTGCATCAAACTTCTAGTCACAACGAATGTATGCTCTGGAGGTAGAGGAGGGAGAACAATAGATCCTTCAGATTCACCGATATTTAAGTCAACCCTGTAATTATCACGCAGTCTTGGTTCTGGTCGATTCTGAACCCTCAATGAATATCCGAGTAAATTACCACCAGGAACCTGAGCATTTCCATTACCAACACCTTCCACAATCTCCTCTATGATTGGATTATTTGCTTACACAAATCCCCCCTTTATTTACTTATCTCATAAATAAGTTGACTAAACAAAAAGCACGTAGACTTAGTAACTCTATCAACAATCACCCAAATGGAGTCATTCTTTCTGCGGATGCGAGGTAAACCTGTGATGAAGTCCATGTTGATCACTTCCCACTTCCAAGTAGGAATGTCAATCTTTTGGGTCATACCTTCTTGTTTCTGATGTTCTACCTTGACTTGCTGACAATTGGGGCACTTAGCCATAAAATCCACTATATCCCTTTTCATACCATTCCACTAAAAGACTTCTCGTAGATCACGGTACATCTTAGTGGTGCTTGGATGAATAGAATATCTGGAATTATGGGCTCTACGAGAATCTGCTGTCTCAACTCACCCACCTTAGGAACACATAATCGACCCTGATAGCGAAACACACCATCTCCCTCTTGGGAGAAAACCTCAACTCTCTGCTGATGGACTGCACCCTTTAGTTGAAGCAATATTAGATTATTGTCTTGCCTTTCCTTAACCTCCACTACAAATGAAGATTCTGACCCATTCTGAATTTTTACACCACCATCTGATTTGCTCATAAGACGAACTCCTAAGCGAGCAAGTCTGTGAACATTCTTTGCTAGTTCCCTTCTTCCTTCCTCAACATGTGCTACACTACCCATCAATAGTCTGCTAAGAGCATCTACTACTATATTGGCCTTACCAGGATGGTAATGCATACTCACATCATAATGCTTGAGGAACTCAAGCCACCTTCTCTGGCGAAGATTCAACTCTTTCTGGGTGAACACATACTGAAGGCTCTTATGGTTTGTGAACACATTTACGTGAACACCATACAAGTAATGTCTCCAAATCTTAAGTGCAAACACCACTGCTACAAACATGAGGTCATGAGTTGGATAGTTCTTCTTATGTACCTTAAGCTGTCTAAAAGCATAAGCTATAACCTTACCTCGCTGCAACAACACACAACCTAGGTCGACTCTTGATGCATCACAATAGATCACATAACTGTCTGAACCCTCTTGTAGAGTCACACCAGGAGCTGTAGTCAACCTAGTTTTCACTTCTGCAAAGCTTTTCTCATAATCATCTGATCACTGAAACTTAACCTTTTTCTGAGTCAGCTTAGTCAATGTAGAGAGGTTATGGATGAGAATCCTTCCACGAACCTTCTGTAATAACCAACCAACCCCAAGAAACTTCTGATATCCGTAGAATAGGTAGGTCTGGGCCATTATTTCACTGCTTCTATTTTCTGGGAATCTACTTGAATCCCTTCACTAGACACTATATGCCTATGAAAATCAACTGGCTACAACCAAAATTCGCACTTACTGAACTTAGCAAATAATTGATGATCTTTGAGGGTTTGTAGGACAACCCTCAAATGACTCGCATGTTCTTCCTCATTTCTAGAGTAAATGAGGATATCATCAATAAAGACGATAACAAACAAGTCCAAATACTTCTTGAACACTCTGTTCATCAAATCCATGAAAGCTGCAGGAGCATTGGTTAGTCCAAATGACATTACTACAAATTCATAATGACCATACCGAGTTCTGAAGGTCGTTTTCGAAATGTCACTTTCTCTGACTCTGAGTTGATGATAACCAGATCTGAGGTCTATCTTCGAGAAATGACTAGCACCTCGAAGTTGGTCAAACAAGTCATCAATCCTGGGGATGGGGTACTTATTCTTAATTGTGACCTTGTTCAACTGCCTATAATCGATGCACATTCTGAGAGAACCATCTTTCTTCTTTACGAAAAATACTGGTGCACCCCGTGGAGAAATACTAGGACTGATGAAGCCCTTATCTAGAAGGTCTTTCAATTGCTCTTTCAATTCCTTAAGCTCTGCTGGAGCCATTCTGTAAGGAGGAATAAAAATAGGTTGGGTATCTGAAAGGAGATCTGATGCAACCTTGATTGCCTCAAGGCTATCCATTCACAAATTTCAATGCTTTGATGGAGTGTTCATAAGGATGGAGGCTGTTGGGCATGTATGGTTGATGAGGAAGGGCTTCCATGCCTTGCATGGTAGCATATGCACCTTGAAGGAGCTCCCAGTTAAGAAACACCATGCTTCGATTGTAACTTGGAGCGTGGGAGGCCTAACGAAGCGAAGAGGAGCAAGTGAAGAATGTGCTCCATTCGATGAGTTGAAGATCACTTCGGCAACTCGCCAAAACCCTTTGGCGAGGGTTCCAGGATCGCCAACTAATCCAATGAGCTGCAAGAGAAGGCTACCCATTCAGCGAGCATGGAGGACATTTGGCGCATCACCCATTGACCCCCAAGACCGCCAAAAGTTATAGTGGTCATCAAGGGAGGGAGCCAAGGTAAAGTTCACATCGCCGACTGGTCGGCGACTCACCAAGAGTATTGGGCGAGCCTGACTTAGCTCGCTTGTTGGTCTATTTCGGGTCACTTTTGGGCCCATCTATGTAATAATGCCTAAAACTATAAATAGGCATCTTAGGGTTCATTTTTGGTAGACTGATTTTTAATATTGTGGTTGTAAACCTGAAACTCCTTGTGTGAGTGTTGAAAGCTTGGTATAAGCTTTTGTTGAACATTGTTAGAAACGTTGGTTGCTTGGGATATCGATTCCCTTGAGGTCATCATAAGAGTTAGGTGCTTCTTGTTGGATCAACAAATTGAGGTCTTTGGGTTTAATATACCCTTAGGTTGCTCTTTGTTTCCTTTTTTTGTGTCTATCTATCTATCTTACTTTCTTGTATTTTGATTTCCGCTGTTGTTTGTGATTATTCTTGTGAGAAATACATCAAGATCAATTCCAAAGTCAGTTTCCCTTTCGGGAGGAACTCCGAGAAGATCTTCTGGAAACTCATTGACTACTGGAACTGACTCGAGAGTTGGGGTTTCAGAGCTTGAATCCTTAACCTGAACTAGATGATAGAGACAAACCTTAGAGATCATCTTTCTGGCCTTAAGGTAAGAAATGAATAGACTCATAGGCTCTAAGCTACTACCCTTCCATTCTAAGATTGGTTCGTCTGGAAACAGAAAACGAACAATCCTAGTCCTACAATCGACTGAGGCATAACAGGAATGTAACCAATCTATGCCTAGAATGATATCGAAGTCTACCATTTCTAACTCTACAAGATCTGTTGAGGTGACTTTATGGGAGATTGTGACATGGCAATTTCTGTATACCCGTCTAGCTATAACTGGGTCACCGACTGGAGAAGAGACTGAGAAGGGTTCTGAGAGAGTTTTTGGACTGACACCGAATATTATTTCTATATAGGGAGTTACAAAAGACAAGGTAGCCCATGTTTTCTTTCCACTGAGTGAACCATATGTGAGCCACATCCTTAAGCTGGTAGGATGCCAATTCCACCCTATCACTACCAGTCAATTGCATCACTCCAAAGATTTTCTTGACCTCATCAATGAAATTTTGTGGGTCCTCACCAACTTGCGACCCTAAAAAGTCAGGCAGATTAATCCTAACAATATCTCAAACTGTAGCATCCACTGATCAACCATTTTTATTAATAGGAACTAGAACTTGCTGAGTATTCTTATTGGCTACACTCTGAGCCAAAAGTTGGATCGCATTCTGAAACTCTGCATTCGAAACCTCATGGTCTGGGACTGGAGGAACTGAACTTGCGTTGCATGCATTAACATTATGTGGCTAATCTCTACGAGGAGGCATGATCTTAAGCGCATAACGATGAAATAGAAATGAGAAGTTGGATCATACCTTACGCACAATAAGAGTAGCAAACAAAGTTAAGTTTTCCTAAAATACTTTGTAGCCTCCCTCGCATTAGATGAGGTGCACTTTACACCCATGAAAATGACTCTACTTAGTGCGGCTTTTCAGACATCCTAAGACTCTTAAACCTAGTGCTGTAATACCAAGTTTGTCACGCCTCGAGTTACCTCCGAGACGCGGACACGAGACCTAGGATCACAAGTGACCCCAAGCTAACCCTGCTGGCATGACATGAGCATACCAAGAATAACAATAACTGATGCGGAAGCTTAAATATCATGAAAATGAAAGTGATGGGGAATACCCATTCTAAAACTGAACATATCAAATCTGGGAGTCTAATATAAGAGAAATATCAAACTCAAATACTAAGCTGAATCTAACTATGTCTGATAATGGCCTCTAAATGACTAGAAGTGCTGCGAGATGCCCCAACTAAATCTAGTAAAACTAAAACTAAAAGACTGAAATAATGAAGTAAATAACATGACTATTGTCCTCAGAGAATGAGAACTCACCACTGATGCTGCTGAGCTAGAGATCAGAAACTGATCTATGCGTGATCTTGAAGCTTAGAACCTGAACCTACACACGGGAAGATGTAGTGCAGAGTATGCGTCAGTACTTGAGAGGTACTGAGCATGCAGGATAGAGTAAAGCAGAAATAAAATATAACTGAACAAGCAATAAAGCAAGGATATAAACTGAACATGATATAGATACTAAATGATGTATTAACTGAATGCAAAGACCACTTTTATAATATGCTGATACTCAATACTGACTATGCTGAAATACGGTCAATGCAATAGAGTCTGACTGAACTGTGGGAGATACTAATAACCAACATAAAACCACATGAGATAAATGTGGAGTCCGATGTATACGCCCCATCGAGCGGAGCCACTACACCCGACCAAAGGTGTAGAGGCATGCTGGCGTGTTCACTAAAATGATCCCCACAGAGGGGACTTACAATCTATGTGGCTCGTAGTTCTGGAACTATATGGGTGACTGATCCTAGTCCAACTCGGTATTATGCTACTCCCAATAGATTAAATGATTAACACATTAAGACTGAATTTCTGTAATATACTAGATAGCTCAAAACTGACATGCAAACTGAGAATGCACATTAATAAACTGATAATTTCACATTCAAAAAAACGGAGGCATGTATATCTGAAATAACTGAAATATCTGACCTAGCATGTGTAATTCAAGAACTAAAGAAGTACTAGGGTTTTGAAATTCATGCAAGAAACGACGTAATAACATGATAATCTCATTTGGAACATGTACATAACTACTTCATGATAATATGCTGAAGTTCTAGAAACCCTAGGTCTAGTTATTAATAGGGAATCAAGAATCTGACCGAATTCTAGGGACCCAATGGATGAAAGAAACACTACAAGAAAAATGGTCAATAACGAAGGGAAAACTGGTCCCTAAAACTGATATTCTGGTCCTTAAAAGTCATTAGCGATCGGGAATTCTGGTCGCCACCCCGTCCCTATAGCCTTTGTCGCTAAAAGTCATTTAGGATGAGTTAATGCTTTCATGATGATCTGATTACTTAAACAACAATCAATTATTTGCTTACACAAATCCCCCCTTTATTTACTTATCTCATAAATAAGTTGACTAAACAAATATAATCATGAGTTAAGTTTAGGTCTGAACCGTATTCCTCGTGGGATCGACCCCAACCTACAAGTTGGGTTCTTTATTTGACGACGACCGCTTATACTTCTTTAAGGAAGTGTAATTTGAGCGTATCAAATTTGTGCTCTGCTGCCGGGGAATAAGGTTTTTAGATTAAGGTTAACTACATTATTGAACTTTAGTCAATTATTTCCTAATTTTATGTTTTCTTTTCTTTTTGTTTTCTTCAGGTTTCTACTCTAGTGAATGCCAAGTACACGAAGTCGAGGCGAACCATTGACCCCATATGATCCAGAGTTGAGCAAAACTTTGGGAAAGATGAATAATTAAGGGGTCCAAAATAATCCAATCATAGAGGAGATTGTGGAAGGTGTTGGTAATGGAAATGCTCAGGTTCCTGGTGGTAATTTACTCGGATATTCATTGAGGGTTCAGAATCGACCAGAACCAAGACTGCGTGATAATTACAGGGTTGACTTAAATATCGGTGAATCTGAAGGATCTATTGTTCTCCCTCCTCTACCTCCAGAGCATACATTCGTTGTGACTAGAAGTTTGATGCAGATGCTTACCGTAAGGGGGTTGTTTTCTGGTATGGCTTCGGAAGATCCGCATGGGCACATGGCCAAGTTGAGGAGTGTCTGCAAGAATTGTGTAGGGCGACCGGAGTTGGATATGAACGTCATAGGGTTGAGATTCTTCCCTCTATCATTGACCGGTGATGCTGCGGTGTGGTTTTATGAGCTTCTATATAACTCAATTCATACATGGGACCAATTGCATAAGGTGTTCATGGCAAAGTACTTCCCGTTGTCTAAGAAGCTAAACCATAAAGACAAACTTAACAACTTCGTGGCACTACCTGGAGAGTCTGTGAGTAGTTCGTGGGATAGGTTCACTGCATTCAAAAGAAGTGTTCCGAATTAGCGCATCGATGATGAGTCACTGAAGGAGTACTTCTACAGAGGTCAGGATGAAAATGGTGAGGCTATGCTTGATACTATTGCTGGAGGATCATATGGTGAGTGCAATTTTGAGGAGATCGTTGAGAAACTGGAGAAGATTTCCTGAAATAATAAAGCATGGAGCACCAGAAGGTCAAACACTGGAAGAAGCACATTTGCAGTTCAAGCTGCGCCTAGTCAATCTGCCGATAGGTTCTGAAGTGTCTATTGAAGATAGGTTGGGTGTTGATGCACTGGCAGTGGTAATGATGAATTTTGATGGTGACGGTATTGAAGACTATGATGAATTAGTTGCCGCACTTGATAGGTTCGAATTTTGTTCCAAACCAAAGAAATTGGAGCTAGATATGAAGAATCATGACTCTCCATCTGCAAAACCATATGTGGAAGAAGCTCCAAACTTGGAGCTTAAGGCTTTACCATCGCATTTGAGGTATGTATTCTTGGGGAAAGATGGCACTTTACCGGTAATTATTGTGGCCGATTTGAGTGAGGTACAAGTAGAGGCATTAGTTTCTATGTTAAAGAGGTTCAAGCAGGCTATTGGGTGGACTATTGCGGATATAATTGGGATTTCTCTTGGCATTTGTCTCATAAAATCCAACTCATGCCAGACAGCAAGCCTAGTATCGAGCACCAAAGGAAACTAAATCCGCCTATGCAAGAGGTAGTGAAAAAGGAAATCATCAAATGGTTGGATGCTGGAGTCATATACCTTATCGAGCATAGTAGTTGGGTCTGTCCTATTCAGTGTGTTCCTAAGAGAGGGGGGATTACTGTGGTTCCTAATGCGAAAAATGAGCTTGTTACGATACGACCAGTGACTGAATGGAAAGTATGCATGGACTATCAAAAATTGAATGCTTGGACAGAAAAAGATCACTTCCCTATGCCGTTCATGGATCAGATACTGGATCGCCTTGCTGGTAAGGGTTGGTATTTATTTTGATGGTTATTCAGGCTACACTCAGATCTCCATTACTCCGGAAGACCAAGAGAAGACCACCTTCACTTGCCCTTATGGGACTTTCGCCTTCAAACGGATGCCATTTGGGTTTTGTAATGCTCCAGCGACTTTCCAGCGTTGCATGATGTCGGTAATTTTAGATATGGTAGAGGACACTATAGAGGTATTTATGGATGATTTTTCTGTGGTAGGTGACTCGTTTGATGTAACACCCCGACTTTTTGAAACGTATAAATTGACTCGTATATTCGTGGAAAGACCAGGAGGGTGGGTAATAAATTAAGAATGATGTGTTATGTGATATTTTAAGTGTTCAAGTTTTGTATCTCAAGTTTTGAAGTTAGGTAAGTGGCAAAAAAAAAGTTGGCGAAAGTTACCGTAAATTCCTTTTTAAAGATTTGTCTGAAATTTGGGTCAAATGTCTCAGACGTTTTCTCCCAATCTATTAAGAGTTATGGTTCCCACGACGTATTAAATCGAAGGTCAACGAGTCTAGTTTCCAACACATCAACCCATTTGTTCATACGACTTCAGAATGGAAAGATATTCGCGTTTTCGCAAGACTGCGCAAGCAGGCAGGTTAGGTGGGTCCCCTAGGTCGGTGGAACTTTATATATATCATCTTCTTCGACTTTTCTTCAATTTTCCTTCATTTTCCTTAGTGAAGAACCAGAAAACTCATAAAACCTACAAATCCCACTTCTAGGACAAGCCAAGTTACTAATTTTCGTGACTTAAGTCCTTGACAAAAGTTGTTCTACGCGTTGAGCTCGTCAACATGGTATAATTTTTTTTATCGAATTCCTAGCATATCGTACTTTGGTGTGTGGACAACAGGGGTTTGGGCATATTATAAAGTTTTGAGGTGTATTACAAACTTATAATCAAGGTAAGACCCTTCTTTCATCGACTCTAGCTTTTATAAGCAGCAAATAGCAATTTGCGACGGAAATACATATCTTTTATCGTATTGTCATGGTATCTTTTATTTTTGTGTGTTGATTATGGTCCTACCTTGTTGTAGTATCGAGGGGGTTATGAGTAAAAGTCGTTAGGCCACGTGAATTCAACGAAAAAGGTATGTTAAGGGTATTCTCTTCTTACGGCATATTTCTTTAAAGCTTAAGAGCAATGTAATAGAGTTGTTATCGTTGTTATACTTGTAGCCATTATTGTTGATTGTTGGCTGCTCAAGTGGATATAATCCTCTCTTATCGGGATTCTTATTCAGTAGTAGCGTCCTTATGTTGGACACAACTTAGAGGCTATTTGTATAGGTTGCTTATAACTAAATTTCTCTCTTTTAGCTGTTGGATTGTTATTGTTGCCCTTTGGGCTATTTTGGTTAGCTGCAAGAATGTGATCTATGCCTAGAAGGGCTATGTTCTGTCGACAAGGCTATATTGATGCCTAGAAGGGCTATGAGTTGCCTACAGGGCAATATTGAAGCCTAGAATGGCTATGAGTTGCCTACGGGGCGATGTTGTTGCCTAAGAGGGCTATGAGTTGTCTATATGCTATATTGATGCCTAAGAGAGCTATGTGCTCCCTACGGGGCTATACTATTGCCTAAGAGGGCTATGTGAATGCCTACGGGGCTAGGGGACTACTCATAGGGGTATATAGGCTGATTCGCACCTTCTGGGCTTATAGGGGCCTGGGTAGGTGGTCTTGTGTGCTGTTTGTACCTGCCGAGCTTATGGGGGCTTGGTTAGTTGTTTTTTTGTTATTTTTGATAAGTTTAGATTTAGGAGCAGGTCAATATGCTTATCTTATTCTTGATTTATTTACCATATTACTCCAGTATATTATGATATCTGCTCATAGTTTATTGTCTTTCATACTATGTACATTATTTTGTACTGACGCCCCATTGCCTAGGGTCGCTGCATTCATGCATGCAGGTCCTGATAGACGACCCAGTAGACCTCCTCAGTAGTAGGATTGACTTCTATCCGGTTGGCTAGCCCCTTTCCTCCGGAGCTGCCAGAGTTGGGAGGTTTGTTAGCTTTTGTTGTATATATTTTCATGGGTAGGCTGGGGCCCTGTCCCACCAATCTTTATTACTCTTAGAGGCTTGCAGACTAGTGTGTGGGGTTTATAGCTACGTTATGGCCATGCTAGCCTAGTTTGTTGGTTTGTTGAAGCTTGTTAGTGGCCTCGACGGCCCAATCAGGACTTCTGTGCTAGTTGGCTATTTCTTTATATGAACTCTTGGGAGTAGCTATTTATTTTATGGATCTGTTAACAGGGGACTTGCCGACCGAGGGCTTAATTTTAAGCCGAGATATACTTGTTTGTTTTCTTGACTGCGTGTGGAAGCCATGCGCTAGTAGCAAATGCTTCAGCAGGGTCGGCTCGAGCCTGAGCTTTGGCATTAGGAGCCAGATGCGCCCCTTGAATCTGGGGTGTGACATTTGATGGTTGTCTGATGCATTTGGCCAAGGTACTAAAACGGTGTGAAGAGTGGATTCTTTTTCTCAATTGGGAAAAGAGCCACTTCATAGTGAAAGAGGGGATAGTTCCGGGTCATCGGATTTCTGAGAAGGGTATTGAGGTTGACAGAGCTAAAGTTTAGGTAATAGAAAAGGTTCCACCACCTATCTCTGTTAAAGATGTTAGAAGTTTTCTTGGGCATGTAGGTTTCTATTGGAGGTTTATCAATGATTTCTCTAAAATTGCACACCCATTGTGCAAACTGCTCGAAAAGGAATGTAAGTTTGATTTTGATGATGCTCGTTTGAGAGCATTTGGAGAGTTGAAAGCAAAGCTCATTTATGCACCTATCATTGTTTCATTGGATTGGGGGCAATCGTTTGAAGTGATGTGTGATGCGAGTGGAGTGGCACTTGGTGTGGTATTAGGACAGAGGTGAGAGAAGATTCTTCATCCGATTTATTATGCCAACAAAGCACTGAATGTGTCTCAAAAAAAATATACGGTGACTGAACATGAACTTCTTGCTGTGGTTTTCACATTCGAGAAATTTCGATCCTACTTGCTTGGTACTAAGGTCATAGTGCATACTGACCATTCTGCATTGAGGTATCTGATGGCTAAAAATGATGCAAAACCGAGGTTGATTAGATCTTGTTTCTGCAAGAGATGGATTTAAAGGTGAAAGATATAAAGGGGACCGAGAATCAGGTTGCCGACCATTTGTCTAGATTGGAAGAGGAAGCTATGCTCAAGCGAGGAGATGGGGCTGAAATTAATGATGCTTTTCCAGACGAACAGGTATTGGCTGCATCTTTTGATTTTATTCCTTGGTTCGCGGATTTTGCTAACTACTTGGCAAGTGATCTGGTTCCATTGGATTTGTCATTTCACCAAAGGAAAAAGTTTATGCATGATGTGAAGAAGTTCTTTTGGGATGAGCCTTACTTGTTTCATAATTGTGATGATGGGATTATTCGTCGCTGTGTGCTCGAGGTTGAGATGATGAGTTTACTAGAGGCGTGTCATTCATCGCTTGTTTGTGGGCATCATAGTGGTATTCAGACTGCGCATAAAATCTTGTAGTGTGGGTATAACAGGCCTACCATCCACCAAGATTCTCATGATTTTGCCAAGTCTTGTGATCGTTGCAAAAGAGAAGGAGGAATTTCAAAGAGGCAAGAGCTACCTATGAATCCAATATTGGTGATTGAGTTGTTTGATGATTGGGGCCTTGACTTTATAGGTCCATTTGTGAGTTCACATGGGATGAAGTATATTCTTGTGGCGGTTGATTATGTGTCGAAATGGGTGGAAGCAATTGCGCTTTCAAACAGTGAAAGGAAAAGTGTCACCGCAGTCCTGAAAAAGAGTATCTTCTCCAGATTTGGTACACCTAGAGCGATTATCAGCGATGGAGGTTCCCACATTTGTAATAAGTTGTTCTAGGCTTTGCTAGAGAAATATGGAGTCTGTCACAATGTAGCCACTCCTTACCATCCGCAGTCTAGTGGACAAGTTGAAGTGTCAAACAGAGATATAAAACAAATCCTTGCAAAGACTGTGAATGCCAATAGAACTGATTGGTCAAGGAGGCGTGATGACGCTCTATGGGCCTATCGCACCGCATTCAAGACTCCCATAGGTATGTCCCCTTACCAAGTGGTATATGGGAAGTCGTGCCATTTGTCGGTAGAGCTAGAGCATAAGGTTATGTGGGCACTAAAGAAGTTGAATTTGGATTGGGGCGCCGCATTGAGTCAAAGAGTGAATGACATGAATGAGCTTGATGAGTTTCATCTAAAAGCATATGAAAGTTCAGCCTTGTACAAGGAGAAGATGAAGAAGTATCATGATCAAAAGATTGAAAAGTGTGAATTTGTTGTGGGTGATCTAGTGCTTTTATTCAACTCAAGGTTGCGGTTGTTTTCTGGCAAGCTCAAGTCCAAGTGGACCTGGCCATTCCGAGTCACTTAAGTATTTCCACATGGAGCGGTCGAGCTCGAGAACAAAGAGGGAACAAGGTTCAAAGTGAACGGGCAAAGAATCAAGGTCTACATGGGGAAATTAGAGAGTGTGCAAGAAGTGATTGAGGCCCACTATCTTGATAAAGTTTGAGTAATCAAGGGGCCTGCGTCGTACTGTGACGCTAAATCAAGAGCTGCTTGGGAGGCAACCCAAGATGTACAATCTAGCCAACTATAGGTTTTTCTTTTCATTATAGGATTCTTCTTCATTTATTTTGATTTTTGTAGCTCTTTTGGTAGGTGTTTTATTTTTGTATTAGTGTTGGCTAGATATATAATAGGGTTCGTGTCTAAAAAGTGTCCAAAAAATGTAAAAAGAAAGTCCTAATGGTTGCTACGTGTGCAGGGGCTAAATGCAAATTCTGCAGAAAAACAACTGTGCAGTGGTCTACGGACCCCATCGACGGTCCGTTGGTCCATCCACGGATTGTGAATGGCGTCCGTAGATCCCATGTAAGTGTTCTAAATTTTCTAAGTGTCAGAGTGACCTACGGACTGAACCTATGGTCCGTAGGTCGACCCACGGACTGTAGACTAGGTCTCGTGAGTCCAAAAACTAAGGTTTGCCCGACCCAACCTGGACACCTTATAAAATAAAACCTTTCATTTTAAATTCATTTCCCACGTTCAAAACTCCCTCCCAACTGTTTTTAATTTCTTTCTCTTGCACAATCACCCCATTCAATCACAATATCCCACATATCAAGTCCCCATTCACTTCCCCAATTCCCAAATCAACCTTTTGTTTTCCAAATCCCTCATCTCCATTCCCCAACTATTCCACAAGTTCGGGTTTGGTATGAAAGGGCTAGCAAAGGTCTAAGGAGTCTATTGCATCATTACACTTACCCACTTTTATTACTTGAAAGGTAAACGACTTTACCCTGACTTTAAATTCACTGTTCATTGTTTGAATCATGAAGTCACGAAGTTGGAACTTGATCTTTGATTGTTAATTTCGTGTTTGAATGATAAATTGTATGCTAAAAACACCCCTGGTATGATGGTATGTGAGTGTGTAGTTCATTAAAACCGAATAATTCAAGTTAATAGGCTGAATTGGAAGTTTTAACTTAGGGTTCATAGGTTTCGTTGTGATAATCTATAAAATTCTGTGAAATTGGAACCCTAAGGATGATTAACTACCAAATTACTTGTTGAAATGCATGTGTAGGCTTAATTTGTTTGTATTTGTTGAAAGAAAAGGAATGCAAGAAATGAACAATCTGAAAACTTGGCACAGAGTTACCCACGAGACCCTATCTATGGACCGTAAGTTATTCTACGGCCCATAGGTTAGGTCAGTGGGCCAAAAGCACACAAAAGTTTTGCTAAGTGTCGAACCACGGTATGGACTACGGTCAGTCGTTCCATCGACGGATTGTTTTGCACATTTGTGGTTCCCACATCATAGACCCAATTTTGGGTACTATGACCTATAGAGGGGACCTATGGACTGTCGATTCCTCGACGGACCGTAGGTACCCACCGTGGGTCGGCAGTTTAGCTACTACTCAATTTTTTTTACTTTTTCCATTTTGGTTCGTTTCTTATTCTAAAATTCTTCCGTGTATTTTATTGGATTTTATTGGTACTAACTAAGCTCCCACGGGTACCGTGACTCCTAAGAAAGCCCCCACTTATGCCGCGAAGGGTAAGTACAAGTACGTAGAACCTTTCTTGCTGCTGATCGATGATGATACGGATGTGGAGTACGTTCCACCTCCCACCAGGACTTCCACCACTGCTCCATGCACTACACGGAACCAAACTCGGCAGGTGATTCTCGACGTGGTCACTGCCCCCAGTCTGATGAGGGGGCCACACCGATCAGATCACCAGCTGTCTTTGAGTCCACATCCAGCTCCAGCTCCAGCTCCAGCCCCAAAGGCAGCACCGCCTCCACGTACGAGTTTGATAGTACAGAGGATACCATAATGCCCCCCATTCTGAGCCTCTAGCGGTTGCCATAGAGCCTAAAATGTGGTGTGTGGATGGCCAGTATCAGATTTACAAGGATGCTCGTATGCTGAACGAGAATGATAAGATGGCCAGACTGATTACAGAGGAGCACCGGGTTCTCATAGGTAGCCTCCACACAACTCCAATCATTAAGGGGATCTTTCGTAGACACATGTGTGAGTAGATGGCATGGCCTCAGGCACATATAGCGAGGAGATAGTCAGGGAGTTCTACGCTTTCTATGCCGCCACCGTGAGAGGGTCATCTCCAAGCAGACCACCCTCCGCAGGCTCATCTATGGCCCGGACCAGACCCTGCCCATCAATACAGCAGAGCTAGATAATCGCATGTGCACCATCTAGAGTGGGGTATTTAAGAGGAATGTCGAGTAGCGGGAGTCACTTATTAGGTGGCTAGCACGTTTTCTTGCCACGGATGGAGAGAACGCATATTGGGTTAGTACTCCGAGCCTGGGCATTAGGAAGGCTACCCTGAATTTTGCTTCAAATTTTTTTGGCTGCTGATGCGAAATAGACTATCCCCCACTCAGGCAAATAACGTGGTCACATGGGACCGTGCAATGATAGTTACAACTACGGTAGCAGGACTTGAGGTAGATTTTGTCCGCATACTGATCACCAAAATCCACGAGAGGGCCTTCAAGGCCACCACCACTTTACCTTTCCCCTATCTCATCTTCCAACTTTGTATGGACTCCTGTGTACCAGTGTGATAGTGTGATAGGTTGCTTTAGGCAACCAAGACTTTAGACATTGGCCTGATCGAGGATGATGCCAACCTCGCCACCCATCGTAGAGAGCCACAGGTTAAGGTACCATCTCTAGGTGATGATCTTGCCTCCGACGTTGCACAGATACAGACTACCGACTCTACTCTTCCAGCCACTACTGTGGACACCCAGGCTCCACCGTCTCTGGCCGCCAGTTAGGCCCTAGCTCTTCTAGAGCCACCCACTCCTCTGAGTCTTCCGCCATCCCTTTAGCTCGAGTTGTGAAGCTTGAGACATAAATGACCACACTACTACAACACATTAGGCCGTGGATGCAGAGCTTGATTGAGCTGTCCGAGGCTAGGATGGAGCAGCTCATGAACCAGAAGAATTAGGCCGTTCATAAGCACCTGGATGCGTTTGAGCTACGAGTTTTGAAGAGGCCGGCCCCGACCATTCATCTATCTACCTTCTAGGTAGAGTTGGCCAGCCTTCGTGCTGCTTTAAATTCTCTCCTAGCCCCTCCCAAGTCTTCACCAGAGGCTGCCCCTACAGAGTGGGGGACACTGTGGTGATATCTGCATTATTTGGCGATTCCATGCCGTCACCAAACTTTTCCCGTGTTGCTGGGAAGCGCCCTCACTCAGGGCGTACTTCTGATGATGTTGAGGCCCATAGATTGAGGAAGAAGGAGCGACAGTAGACTGAGGTGGCTCATAGGGCATCCATAGTTGATGAGGAGGTCAGACAACAGCGGGATAGGGAGGTAGGTGTTGGCCCATCCGCCATAGTGAGCACTACTGATGGTGCTAAGAGAGTTGATGAGAACACTACTGAGAGTGCTGGGATAGTTGATGGGAGCGCTACTGATGGCGTTCCAAGTGTTGATCCAGCGGGCTCTAAGAAACTGAACCCACTCGCTTCTTGAATGCTCCACAATTTGCTTCACCTGGTCCTTTGCTTTTTACTTTTGGTGCATTGGGGATAATTGCACTTCATTTTGTTGGGGGTGGGGTAAATGGATTGTGAGTGATAGGGTGAAATGTGTGTAACCCAACTCATACTCCTCTCTTGGTGTTTTCTTGCCTGTGTTCTTTTCCCCCAAGAGACTATTTTAATTTATGTTGAACTGACATGTTTAGGAAAGTATGTGTAGGAGTAAGTACAAAAATGAAAGCATGATGCCATAAAAAACATGAAAAAAATGATCATGATGGCATAAAAAGCATGAAAAATGATCTATGTTAAAAAATAATTAAATGTGCTATATCTGTAGGCTTGATAAGTCGAATGTGCTGGATCTCAATGTGACATGATAGGAACCAATTTGACTTCATGACATAAGCTAAAACTTGAATTGGGTAATCTGATAATCTGATAATGAAACAATGTTCCAAGAGTGTGTGAGAAAAGTTGAATGTTCAGACAGTATGTGCCAATCTAGAACTTACCCCGTTGGTCATGCTAAGATGATCTAAGCTAGAAGTTGGGAAGTGATCATAGGCCCTTATTAAAATTAGTCCACTTAAGCCTAAAATGATCCAACCAAATGAAATCAATGTTCCCTTTGAACCATTTGTTTGAGCCTAAAATAGACCATTTCTTTTGATTCACCCAACTCACCTTGCCTAAAATAATTGTCTTGGCCCCGGTCCCTCCTTGGACATGTGCACCGTGACTTAGGCCAAAAGCCTAAGTTGAGGGTGGCTAATTCAAAAAGTTACCTTGATTTTGGCCCTGGTCCGACATCGGATATTGTGCACCTCGACTAATGCTAAACACATAAGTTGAGGGTGGCTGTGAAAAAGGAAACTGGAAGAAAAAGGGTATGAAAAGAGTTGTGTGTTGAAGAGAGAAACTGAAAACAAAAAGGTGTGACTGTGTGCAAAAGATACAAAAAGATGATAAATAAAAGTGCTGAAAGAAATAAAGAAAAATAAAAAGAAAAAAAAGAAGATAGTGAAAAATAAGAGCCTCAAAGTCAAAAGTCACATCTATGTTGAAAAGAGTCGAGGGAAATAAAGTAAAATGAAAGGATATCAAAAATAGGTTGAGAAAAAAAGGTAAAAAGCCAATGTATTGTCAAAGAGGGCAGAAACTCACTAAAAAGTACCAATATGTACCACACATGACCCTGAGCCTACGTTACAAGATAAGAAAGTCCTATAGTGATCCTAGCAACTAGTTTGGGGAGTCTAAGTACTGAAAATAAGGGCAAGCCTATGGTATTGAGCACTAACTGTACTTGAAGTCACTTTTGAGCGTGAGTGTTGAACGAATCACAAAAACTTGAAAGTCATATCTCTTGTGAGTGAAAAAGGATTTCTTTTGATGTGAGGGGACTAGTTACATTGTTGGAGAATTGATACCTTGGTGATTGTGAATGGTGTATGTTGTGGTGTTTGTTGGTCGATCTATGTCATGTTTTGATCCGTATGAGTTAGTTTGTTGAGTCTAAGAGAAAAGATTTGCACTAAGAGAATAGAATGAATTGAAATGGCCATGTGATTGCTTGAGTTTGTATGTCCTCTTTTACACAAGTGTCGTTTAGATTTTTTTAGTGTGTTGCTTGAGCACAAACAACATGTTTAAGTTAAGGGTGTTGATATACCCTGAGTTTGCGGTATTTTTGATGCATTTCACTTAAGATTTGTGTGTGTCTAGGGCTATTTTGTATTGGAAATAATATTTTATGTGTTTTGTTTGCAGGAAATAATCTTGGACACGATTGAGTAAGATGACAACTGAAATTCTGCAAAAGTGGCCACCCACGGAGTGACCTACGGATCATAGGTCGTGTGACGGTCCGTCGATGTGTAGGCGTAGACAGGAGCATCAGGGAATTCTGACCAAGTGTGGAACTACGAAGTGATCCACGGACCATAGGTCAACCTACAGGTCGCCCTGCACATCTGTCGAATGTGTTTAGAGAGTTGAAGTTCCAGTATGTGATGAAAATCCTAAGTGTGGAGCCACGGAAGAGGACCCATGGACCGTAGGTCAACCTACGGTCCGCCCTGCACGTCCGTCGTTGCTGATTTGAGAGTGAAGGTTCCAACCTCTGCTGAAAGTGCCTAGTGTTGACCAACAAAGGGGACCTACGGACCATAGGTCGACCCACGGTCCGTAGGTCGAGTCGTCGATCAAAGCCATGTCCAAGATGTTTATTTCCTTATTTTGTTTCTTTTTTGTTTAGGACACATTTTTCTATAAATAGGGTATGTAAACCTCATTTATGGGGATTAGACATTATTGTTTACTTCTGGTTCTTGATATTTTCTTTGGGAATTAACTTGCAAACTTTGGTAATTTTGATTTCCAGATTATGGTTTATAAGATTTTTGCTTTGAAATTCAGTTCGAGATTTTGGGTTTCTTGTACTCTCAACGTAAGTTCATGAATTGTTATTATAAAAATAAGAATTGTGTTATTTCAAGTATGAGTAACTAAATCCACAACTAGGGTTGTGGGAACCATGAGCAATTAACAACGTATGAATAATAAGTAAGTAATTCTTGAATAGTGTTGATGGATGTATTGATAATTCTTTCGCTTAGAAATATTTTTAACGAGTGCACGTGTTAGAACTCGCCTTGTTTCTACTTGCCGGACCAAGGAGGTAGTTAATAAGAAAAGAATTATCAACAGAGATTTAGTGTGATACTATCTAATAGTCTAATGTCAATTGGTGCAAGGGTGAAAACTAAGCCATACATTTATGTGATGTCTAGTCTGAGGTAAAGGTAAGGGTTAGTAAAGTATACACATGTAGCTGGACCAAGGTGCGGAGTTAAATTCCTTACTTGGAGGACCAATCACTTAGGGATACCTAACTTACCAACTTTGCATGTAAAACATTAGGAAAGGATTACTATTATTAGGATTACCGCTTTAAGAGCTTATGGGGAACACATACACCCTAGTTTCTTTCTCCTATTGATAACTCGAAGTTTGAATCTTGCTCACTTGTTACTTAAACAACAATCAGTTATTTGCTTACACAAATCCCCACATTTATTTACTTGTCTCGAAAATAAGTTGACTAAACAAATATAATCGTGAGTTAAGTTTAAGTCTGAACTTTATTTCTTGTGGGATCGACCCCAACCTACAAGTTGGGTTCTTTATTTGACGACGACCGCTTATACTTTTTTAAGGAAATGTAATTTGAGCGTATCATCAACCCATTTATTCCAGTCAGAATAGACTATAATGCGCAACAACTGGCTAAAGTGTATGTTAAAGAGATTGTATGGTTGCACGGGGTAACCCTTTCTACTATCTCTGACCATGGTACACAGTTCACCTCCAAGTTTTGGAGGAAGTTACATGATGAATTGGACACACAACTCACTTTTAGTACAACTTTTCATTTGTAGACTGACGGGCAGTCGAAGAGGACTATCCAAGTGTTAGAGGACATGTTGAGGGCATATGTGATTGTCTTTGGAGGGCATTGGGATAAGTTTTTACCGTTGTGTGAGTTCTCCTATAATAATAGTTATCACTACAACATTGATATGGCACCATGTGAGGCACTTTATGGGAGGGGATGTAGATCACCCATATGATGGTTTGAGTCTGGAGATGTGAAGTCTTTGGTGGGAGTATGGTCAAGATAGACTGAGGAGTATTCAAGATAAGCTTTTAGCATCCCAGAGTATATAGAAAAAGCATGCAGACCATAAGGTAAGAGACATGGCATTTTGATGTTTGCGTAATCAAGACACAACTTTCAATTCGAGTGTCTACGATCGTACAATAGTAAAGAAACCCAACCAAGGGTTGGGGTCGAGTCCCAAGGGAGTGGTTTTGAGAATTAATAGAAAAATAAAATTTAGTTCTAATTAGTCATAGCTATAGATATTATCAAATATCAACATACTAAATCTAAAGGGGGTGACGCAACCGTCAATTATCAATGGGGGGTTTTGAATTAATTAACAACTACAAACAACGAAAATATACGAAAACTAGATAGAGAGACGGGATTCTTGGGATGTGATAGGAATATGGGATAAACTAAATTGTCGGGTACATGCTTTTGATAGTAAATTTTTGAGTATTTGGGACTAGGCTAGACTATAGTGGGGGTAAATTCTCTCTTGAGCAACTTACCCCGAATCGACTCGGTTTCTCTCAAACACCGAGTTGCTGCTTTAAGCACAACCTCCACCTTAGCCCATTCACTATCTCGAGCTGAATGTGTGGGAGAAGGACTAGGATTCACTCTCTCGAGCTGAACCCATGTCGACCCAATATTATCGGCTATCAATTTAGTAGTCTTAGTTTTACGACCTCTCTCTCGAGAAAGCCGAAAATACTAAGATGAAATCGTATTTGCAACTACAACTCCATTAAGTTCATAAACAACTACTAAACAAAATCATATTTAAACAACAAATAAACCATCAACAAGGAAGACCTAACAAATAATCTAACCCATATACACAAAATCACACCCCAAGAATTGGGGTTTTAGCTAGACATGTAAAAGAGATAAAAATTTATACCAATATCAGTTGCCATCAATTGGGTATGAAGGATTAAGTCTTAAAACACGTCAAGAGTGAAGAATCTTCGAGACCCAAGTCCAATTTCTTGGAGTTGAAAGCCTTTGAATCTTCAATGTCTTAGAACAAAGTCTCCAAACCCTCTAAAACTTAAACTCTCTCAAAAACTGTAAAAAGTTCAAATAATAATAGTGATATGATACTGAGCTAGAAATTTAAACAAGTATTTATAGTGTTTGAAAATGTGTTGCGAAGGACCCTTCGGCAAAGTTAGTCGGGATCACCGATACATTCAGCAATCTGCCGTTTGGTCGATTTCATTGCCTTCGTACTTTAGCCTTTAGCCTTTAGCCTCTTTGCGTTATGAGTCGTTGGGCGATATGGTACTGCTTCACGGAACTATTCGGCGACACGCCGACTACTCCATTTCATCACCAACTTGATCTTTTCCTTCAAGGATCAGCGCATTGGAACAAAACGCGATCTCCAGGCCGATCGTCGACTCGCCAACTGGGCTCGGCGATCTTCAGGCCTTCATTTCTTCATTCTTTTCGGCCGCCTTGTTCCTTTTTGCCAAGTAGTGTCCATGCTTTGCCTCAAACTCCAAATACCTGAAACTTAAGAATTTCATTAGATATTGAGACAAAATATGCATTTGAGGACACTAATTCTATTAAAATATAGCCCTAAATGAGTCCAAATTGTGGACTCATCAACACCCCCAATTTCTAAATTGTTTCTTGATGTTTGCGTAATCAAGACAGAACTTCCAATTTCAGTGTCTACGATCGTACAATATGAAAGTAACCCAACCAAGGGTTGGGGTCGAGTCCCAAGGGAGTGGTTTTGAGAATTAATAGAAAAATAAAATTTAGTTCAATTAGTCATAGCTATAGACATTATCGAATATCAACATACTAAATCTAAAGGGGGTGACGCAAGCGTCAATTATCAATGGGGGGGGGGTTGTATTAATTAACAACTATAAACAACAAAAAATATACGAAAACTTGATAGAGAGACGGGATTCTTGGGATGTGATATGAATACGGGATAAACTAAACTGTCGGGTACATGCTTTTGATAGTAAATTGTTGAGTATTTGTGACTAGGCTAGACTATAGTGGGGGTAAATTCTCTCTCGAGCAACTTACCCCGAATCGACTAAGTTTTTCTCGAACCTGAGTTGCCGCTTTAAGCACAACCTCCGCCTTAACCCATTCACTCTCTCGAGCTGAATATGTGGGAGAAGGACTAGAATTCACTCTCTCGAGCTGAACCCATGTCGACCCAATACCACCGGCTATCAAATTAGTAGTCTTAGTTTTTCGACCTCTCTCTCTCGAGCAAGCCAAAAAAACTAAGATGAAATCGTATTTGCAACTACAACTCCATTAAGTTCATACACAACTACTAAACGAAATCATATTTAAACAACAAATAAACCATCAACAAGCAAGACCCAATAGATAATCTAACCCATATTCACAAAATCACAACCCAAGAATTGGGGTTTTAGCTAGATATGTAAAAGAGATAAAAATTTATACCAATATCAGTTTCTATCAATTGGGTATGAAGGATTAAGTCTTAAAACACGTCAAGAGTGAAGAATCTTCGAGACCCAAGTCCAATTTCTTGGAGTTGAAACCCATTGAATCTTCAAGGTCTTAGAACAAAGTCTCCAAAACACTCTAAAACTTAAACTCTCTCAAAAACTATAAAAAGTTCTAATAATAATAGTGATATGATACTAAGCTAGAAATTTAAACAAGTATTTATAGTGTTTGAAAATATGCAGTGAAGGACCCTTCGGTGAAGTTAGTCGGGATCACCGATACATTCGGCGATCCGCCGTTTGGTCGATTTCATCACCTTCTTGCTTTAGCGTTTAGCCTGTTTGCGTTTTGAGTCGTTGGGCGATATTGTACTGCTTCGCGGAACTGTTCGGCGACACTACGACTGCTCCATTTCATCCCCAACTTGACCTTTTTCTTTAGGGCTCAGTGCACTGGAACAAAAGGCGATCTCTAGGCTGATCGGCGACTCACCAACTGGTGTCGGCGATCTTCAGGCCTTCATTTCTTCGTTCTTTTCAGCAGCCTTGTTCCTTCTTGCCAAGTAGTGTCCATGCTTTGGCTCAAACTCCAAATACCTAAAACTTAAGAATTTTCATCAGATATTGAGACAAAATATGCATTTGAGGACACTAATTCTATCAAAATATAGCTCTAAATGAGTCCAAATTGTGGACTCATCAACACCCCCAACTTAAACTTTTGCTTTTCCTCGAGCAACTCGAGTTCAGTTGTTCAAAAAAGGTGTCTCAAACAGTGCTAAACAAGAATCAATCATGAATGCACATAACAAGACTCACTTTACTCATGAAAAGATCAATTGTGCACTCAAATATTCAAGTTGTGACTCACCAATATCGAAGAATCTCACGCTCACAATACTTGCTTCAAATGCAAGTTCAAGCTCAACCAAAGTGTTCAAATTCCCTCACACACAGAGTGATTCCATATTCACACAATGGTTCAAAGTTTAAAGGTTCGGAATCAAATGCAACGCTCACACTCAAAAAGATGAACACAATGCATAATTTCACCCATAGGTTTGCCCGTATTTTCCAATCAACAATTGCTTCAGCTCAATCAAGATCACAAAGGTCTTTCAAGGCTTGTAATGCGGCTGAGTGCAAAGGTATGCTCATTTATGCTCAGTTGCTGTAGTCCTCATGAAACAAAGGTTGAATAACACTCGCTTTCATCTTCTTTCATCATTCTCATTTATGCTCACAAGTAGTCCTATTATTTACTTCCCATGGATAGTTGGAAACCCCAATTTTCTTTATACTTTCATAAATTTATTCCATAACTTTTTCATTCTCTCTTTTTATTTTTATTTTTGTATAGAGGGGTTCCATTTTTCACAAATCATGGGTAGAAGGGACTTTATTGTATTTCTTGATTTACCTTCTCTTTCCACCACACCCCAACTTAGGCTTTTGGCCTAAGTTAGCTATTCAAACAAACCACAACTTCATGAGGATTATGGGTGATGGATAAAGAAAGGTCATTGTTTTCATCAAGTTTCTTCCAAAGAAAGGTAAGGCTCAAGGGGTGTTCAAAAGAGGTTCACACACACTCACAAGGTAGGCCAAAAAAAGATGTATATGTCAAATTGGCTCACACTATTCGAAGTTGCCTAAGATCATATCAAAAGATAGCCTTACTTAGTCAACCAGACCAACAGGGAAAATTCTAGGTGTTGTCATGCATGGTTCATAGTAAGCTCATCACACAAGGCATCGACACTAAAGTCAAACAAGACTTCACACATTCGCTAGTGTGCAACGATCATCACAAGAGACTCGATTTAAAAATTGGCTAGTCACAACGAGATGCAAAGAGTTCACATATTGTCTATACAACTTCATTTGGCCTCATCGTAGCCGCACATTCATGTTTGTTCGATTATGAGCACTATTTAAGTCATTGATATTGATCAAAACCGATACTCAAATTTGTGAAAGAACAACCACATTCAACTCATACAAGAGGTGGTGAATTTTTTTCGAAAGGGTCAAAATCATTTGGAAAAATAATTTGCAATTTAAAGCAAAAGAAGCCACAAGCTCAAACCTTCCACGAAAGCAGTATTAACACAATTATAGCTTACAACGCAAATGCATAAACAAAACACGATTCACGAATAGCACACAAAGGTGGGCCATACCCCACCACAATTAAAAACAATTTGTCCTCAAATGCAAATAATAAACTATCCAGAATGTAAATTAAAGAAAGACAGAAAGGGAGGTAAAGAGGGGATCCTGTCTAAGTGGTCGCTCTGTCTGTCTGGGCATCAGTGCCCGATGTGTCAGCCTGAACTTGAATAATAGTCCCCGAAACTACTTCAGAAGGTTCAGCGGCAACTGACTTGCTAGAATTGTCCAAGTCATGAGCCGCCAAAAAGGAATGTATAGCTGTGTAGAATCCATGAGTCCACGAAGGGACAGTGGGATCTCGGGGGACAGATCTCTTGCTGGAACTAGGCTTTTTTCCTTCACTTCCCGTCTTGGGAGGATTTGCTTCATTTGTATCTTTTCTAAAAAAATTCACTCTTATCTGTCGGGGTGTCATGATTCTCCCTGCAACTTTAGGTCTAGCCATGTTTGCAAAGCTTTGAGGCAAAATTAGAAAATATTCGACAAACAAAACAAGGACAATCAGCTGCAGGCAGACTTGCCAATCCTTTTGGTGAGTCGCCGAATACTTTAAGCGAGCAAAGGGTTGCTTGCCGAAGGTTTCAGTGCAGTGGGGGATCAAGGGGTGCCGACAAAGGGTGAACAAGAAGACTCTCGGTGATTCTCCGAGTGCTTTTGGCGAACTCATGCTTCTCGCCGAAAGGTTCAAAAGCCAATCAAAACATATGGCATGAAAATAAAGGCGAGATGGGGTCATTAGGCGAGCCGCAGAGTGGTTCGGCGAGCTCGACCCAGCTTGCCATATGGCCCAACGTGCCTTCATGCAACCCAGCATCTCGATTTCAATTCCGCAACCCCCAAAAACAAAATTAAGGCATGCACAACTCAAATTAGGCTTAGACCCAATGATACTCATGCACAACCCATGATTTTTCATCTCCTTCAAGGTATAATTTTCAGATATTAACTATTTAACTCGTTATAGGCAAAATTAGTGAATCTGACAGGCAAACATTTTTTTTTAATCCTACCAGAGAGGCCCAACACACATCAACAAGGTATTATCATTGCATTGAGTACAAAATTGATAGAAAGAACTCAGAGTTTGGGAACCAACCTTCCGTGCTGACTAAAATGGAATTGAATCGCTAAGCAACAATGTAATCCAAGCTCCGAGCACAAATCAACAACTAAATATACCCCAAAAATGTAAGAAATATAAAAACTAGAGTGCGGGTGTGAGTTTGGGAAGATGGAAAGGTGAGGGAAAGGGAATGAATTTGAAACTTTTAACCTTTTGACCTGGAAAAACCGTCCAGTTTTCGCCCATTCGGCGACATTAGTCAGGATCGCCAAACCACTCGGCGTTTCACCAAGTAGCCACTTGCCTATCAAAATTTTATAGATCTTCCAGTTATTTTGGGAGTCCAAACGGCGGTCTCCGTCGGGATCGCCGACATAGTCGGCGATTCGCTAATAATTTCCGAGGCTCACCAAGTTTTACAGACTCCAAATTGAATATGTCTTGAGTCAAACAGTGGATTAGGTTAGAGTCACCGACCTCTTCGGTGACTCGCCAACTGGAACTGTTGCTCGCCACCATACACTTTTACGAACATTTTCCGCACTTCAACCTATACAAACAACACACCATTATTTCACCAAAACACAAATATATAGCAATAAAGGGTTTTGGGTTGCCTCCCAAATAGCGCCTTAGTTAACATCGCGGCACGACGCAAGTTAATACCTAGTCCTCATCTTCGGAGTCGGCCATAGTGTAACTAGGTGACTTCTCCGCAAATGGTCGATAGCGACGTGATATTAATTGGTTTATCTAGGCATCTTGTAGCTGAATTACGATGGAATTGGAGGTTGTCGTTTGATTCAACATTTCAATGTTCTCTTTTATCTCTTTCAACACGTTATCTTGTTCTTCGATCTTGTGTTGAATGAGTGAGAGGACTTCGTCATTTTGTCCATCCCCCTGCTTCTTCCCATTTTTACACTCGTGAAGGGAGAAGTGCTTGTCATTTTTCGTGGACTGTGCCTCTAATTCCATGACTCTTTTGGATAAGAAATCCACTTGAGTCACTAGTGCATCCCATTCTTGTTTATTTTTGATTTCCTTGTTGGTTTCAACCATGCTATCAAGAAGTTTGGTCACTTCTTCATAGGGTTGGTATAGCAAACTACCCGTGAAAAGCTGGTCAGTGGTACTTCAATTTTCGGGTCCAAGACCCCTATAGAAGCACCCTAGTAGCACTTTATCAGTCATCTCATGAGTTGGGCATGGTTGAAGCACTACTTGAAATTTCAGCCACATTTCTTGAATGGTCTCATCACCTACTTGCTTGAACGTTAGGAGATTGTCCCTAAGATTCAACAATTTCAGGAGAGGGTGATCTGTTTGATACCCATAGATTTCGTTCTCTCTCATTTTTCCTGAGATAGTCACACAACCAATAAAACAAAACTAGAAATTAAGTAAGTAGAACTACAACTAAGAAGAATAATTTTTTTTTACTTAACTACAAATTATCAAATAACACCACTCCCTGACAGCGGCACCATTTTGATGTTTGCGTAATCAAGACACAACTTTCAATTCGAGTGTCTACGATCGTACAATAGTAAAGAAACCCAACCAAGGGTTGGGGTCGAGTCCCAAGGGAGTGGTTTTGAGAATTAATAGAAAAAATAAAATTTAGTTCTAATTAGTCATAGCTATAGATATTATCAAATATCAACATACTAAATCTAAAGGGGGTGACGCAACCGTCAATTATCAATGGGGGGTTTTGAATTAATTAACAACTACAAACAACGAAAATATACGAAAACTAGATAGAGAGACGGGATTCTTGGGATGTGATAGGAATATGGGATAAACTAAATTGTCGGGTACATGCTTTTGATAGTAAATTGTTGAGTATTTGGGACTAGGCTAGACTATAGTGGGGGTAAATTCTCTCTTGAGCAACTTACCCCAAATCGACTCGGTTTCTCTAGAACACCGAGTTGCCGCTTTAAGAACAACCTCCGCCTTAGCCCATTCACTCTCTTGAGCTAAATGTGTGGGAGAAGGACTAGGATTCATTCTCTCGAGCTGAACCCATGTCGACCCAATACCACCGGCTATCAATTTAGTAGTCTTAGTTTTACGACCTCTCTCTCGAGCAAGCCAAAAATACTAAGATGAAATCGTATTTGCAACTACAACTCCATTAAGTTCATACACAACTACTAAACGAAATCACATTTAAAAAAAAAAACAAACCATCAACAAGCAAGACCCAACAAATAATCTAACCCATATTCACAAAATCACACCCCAAGATTTGGGGTTTTAGCTAGACATGTAAAAGAGATAAAAATTTATACCAATATCAGTTTCCATAAACTAGGTATGAAGGATTAAGTCTTAAAACACGTAAAGAGTGAAGAATCTTCGAGACCCAAGTCCAATTTCTTGGAGTTGAAACCCTTTGAATATTCAAGGTCTTAGAACAAAGTCTCCAAAACCCTCTAAAACTTAAACTCTGTCAAAAACTGTAAATAGTTCTAATAATAATAGTTATATGATAGTAAGCTAGAAATTTAAACAAGTATTTATAGTGTTTGAAAATGTGCTGCGAAGGACCCTTCGATGAAGTTAGTCGGGATCGCCGATACATTTGGCGATCTGCCATTTGGTCGATTTCATCATCTTCATGCTTTAGCCTTTAGCCCCTTCGCATTTTGAGTCATTGGGCGATAAGGTACTGCCTTGCGGAACTGTTCGGCGACATGCCGACTGCTCCACTTCATCGCCAACTTGACCTTTTCTTTCAGGGCTTAGCGCACTGGAACAAAAGGCGATCTCCAGGCCGATCGGTGACTCGGCAACTAGGCTCGACGATCTTCAGGCCTTCGTTTCTTTGTTCTTTTCAGCCGCCTTGTTCTCTTTTGTCAAGTAGTGTCCATGCTTTTCCTCAAACTCCAAATACCTGAAACTTAAGGATTTTCATCTGATATTGAGACAAAATATGCATTTGAGGACACTAATTCTATCAAAATATAGCCCTAAATGAGTCCAAATTGTGGACTCATCACATTTCAAACTGGCGAGAAAGTTCTTCATAAAGTATAACCCATGAAAAGGGTGATGAGATTTGGAAAGAAGGGCATGCTTAGTCCTCGATACATTGGTCCATTTGAGATTCTTGACAGTGTAGGACCGGTAGCATATAGATTGGCTCGACCTCCTAACCTATCGGGAGTTCCTCCGGTGTTTCATGTGTCCATGTTGAAAAGATATCATGGTGATGGGGATTATATTATAAAATGGGACTCAGTGTTTCTAGACAAGGACCTTCAGTATGAGGAGGAATCGATTGTAATTCTTGACCGTGATGTCCGAAAGCTGAGGACCAAAGAGATTAAGTGTGTGAAAGTTCAATGAAAGCATCATCCGGTTGAGAAAGCTACTTGGGAAACCGAGAAGGACATGTTAGACAAGTATTCCCAATTATTCATCGATTCAGGTACTACTATACCCTTACTTTAGCCCATTTTTCATAGTTTGTCACTCGGGGATAAGTGATGAGTAAATTGGTATCTATTGTAACGACCTATTCCCATCATTATAGAAAAGCCAACGGGGAAAAGTTTTGGGTTGGAAAACTTTTTCGGAGTAACTTGAAATTTCCTAGCCTAGTTCAGATTTGGACAAAATCAAAGTCAGTGAGGTCTAGGGAAATATTGTAACAAATGAGAGATCTAATAATGAATTTGATCACATGAGTGGATAGCTAAGACGTTAAGGAAACCGTACAACTTTACGGAATCAAATTCGGGCAAGTAGAACTCCTGAAACTGATCTTAGCGTGACAGGGTAGTTTTTGAGTGTCATGGGATAAAGGTGTGTTGTGAAATGGGGGTTTAAAACTCTTAAATTAGCTCACTATTTCGGTTAAAGCCTCCAAGGCGGGATTATTCCCGCTAGGGCAGGGCCACCATAACGGGCCAGTCGCGAATTAAGTCGGAAATAAACCCCAAATACGCTATTATTCTGCAATTTTCATTTTTGAGGGCTAAGAGACTACCCTAAGCGATTCTAGACAGTTTTCCATGAAATTTGGTGCTAAAGGTACGGATTTTACCTCCCTAATCCGTTTTTCGATTCGTAGTATGTTGTTGGGGGAGGGTTTTGAACGATTTTGGATGATGGGAAAAGCCCTAGCTGCACCTTAGGATCATAATTTGAGTCTTGGGTTATTGGGTTTGTAATAATCCGGGTAAATTAGACCTAAATTATTAATCCCCGTATTAAATTGTTTGTTTGTAGACCTAGAGCAAGTGGAGAGAATCTGGAAAGGGAAGAATCAAGTTTCTTAGGAGGGTTCAAGCTTTGTTCGAGGTAGGTGATGGTTGTGATTTCATGTCGGTGTGATGTATGCTAGTAATTACTTCATTATAATGTATGTATGTATGTGAATGTGGCACTATTGATCACACTAATCGTAAATGAGCATGAATGAATGATTGTATGCCATGAACCAACAATTGATTGTATGATTTTGAGAATGTACATTGTGATTGTGATTCTGGCTTGTTGTACTGATCGGGTGTTACGTTCCAACACAGTAACTTGGATCGGGTGCCATGTTCCAACGCATATATGGGATCGGGTGTCATGTTCGGCACACTAACTTGGATCGGGTACCACGTTTCGGTACACTAACAATTTGGGAATGGGTTCCATAAGAGGACCATTGACTTGTCATAGATGTATATTATTGAGAATGTGGAATTGTACATTGATCCTGAAGTGATGACTAATATTGTATATGTTCGGTATATCCCTATTTTATAATGTTGTGATCACTTGTATATGTTTCACTATTTGGATAGCTGCGTGATCCTACCAGTGCACTGTGGTTGTGTACTGATACTGCACTTGCTCTTTCCTTGTTGAGTACAGAGCATCTTCAGGTGGCTACTAACAGACCTCGTTTAGAAGATCAGTGATCGAGATCGAATTCAAGGGTGAGTCAGTTCTACAAAGCTGCCATGAGTTATCGTTATCTTCTGTCCATTCTATTTGGACTTAGATTAGTACTTTCGATATTCTTATGTTTAGTTTGGGGTTGCACCCATTTTCTTAGACTTGTCGTTAGTAGATTTTTTAGTAGAAGATAAGGTTGTAGGCATTATTCCCACAATTGTTTTATTAGACTTTCAGAGTTTATGGGAACTCCCTATTTTTCCTTTAGACATTTAAACATCCTTCCGTATCTTTAAATGCTTTAGTTTTCATTAATTTGGTTAGTTGGGTTGTAGTAATGGTTCTCCCACCGGAGGGTTAGTGTGGGTGTCAATCACGACGGTCTCGGTCGTGACAGTGGTTTGTTAATTCATCATGTAATTTGTGTTCACCATCTTATTTTGAGATCTAGGTTTGAAATAATCCTAATCTACTTGGAACATATTGTGTTATGAGACTTATTTTAAACACCATGTAGTGACTTGTTTATTTTATTTCTAATAACATTTAAAGATTGTATGAAGTTTTAGAATTTTCATTTATTTAAAACAAATTATTTTACAGATACAAATAACTAAAGAGTTTATTGAATTTTTTTTAAAATGAACTAATTTAATAAATATAATAAGATTTTAGAAATAACATATATTTATTTTAGAATTTTTTTTTTCTTTTTGAACGAAATAAATAGTTCCTTGATTCTTTAGTGAACATTTATTTACATTGTGACATGAGATATGTTTTTTAGATTGTAATAAATTATTATCGTGATCAATGTAAATTCTATTGATTAAGTATTACGCTTGCTGTACTAGCCAAAAAGAAGAAGAGAAAGCTACATACATAAATTCAACATTACTTAATAATTAATAATATAAATAACCATATACTAAATCTAATTTCATAAATTGAATCTATAATAGAAAAACAATATATGATAATTATTAATTTAAATTTACTACATGGAATAAAAAATTAACTTAGAATCGTTCATGAATAAAATTACAAGAAAAAAATAATATTATAAATAACTTACTATTTCTGTTCATGATTAGATTTAACTAGTAAATTGGTCCGCCCTTCGTGCGATAATAAGAAAACTAATTTTTTTTAATAATTGAAAAATATATTAGTCCCCAAGTTCCAATTTATTAGATTTTAAAGTTTAGTCCAATTTATCCTTTAGGTGAAACCAAATATCTCTTTTGATATTTATGTTTTCTCTTTATTCTTCCTTTTTACTTCTTCCTCACCCATTCACATTTTTTCAAGAAAATGTTGATGTTTAAAGACGTAATCAACTGACACTAGTTCGGTTCACGTGCCATACGATCGCATGTAATGATATAACCCAACCAAGGGTTGGGATTGTTCCCACAGGGAGTGGTTTTGAGAAATGATAGAAAAATAAAATTTAGTTCTAATTAGTCATAGCTAAAAATATTATCTAATAAAAACATACTAAATCTAAGGGGTGACGCAAGCGTCAATTATCAATGGGGGTTTTGTAACACCCCAGATTCGAGAAAGGAATTTTTTTTTCTAGATTTTCAGAAGTTGGATGTGCCACTGACGGAAGCCACCTACGAACCGTCAATCGACTGACGGGCCCGTCAGTCAGCTCCGTCGATGGGCCAGCCAACTTTCAGGTTCACACTTCAGATTTCATCCTTCAGTCACGAACGACGGCCGACCAGCACGGACCGTCATTCGATCCACGGTCCGTAGGTATGATCGTTGGTGAAGGCCAGTAGCCAATTATGGTGAAATGGATAATTGGGTCAACTTCAAATGGTAATACCTCCCAACACAAAATGAATTATGTGTCCCATGACCTATGATATGATAGATAATTGAATCCTCTTTCCAACGCCGCCGAGTTTGCTAAAATCCGACCTCCGAGTAAAAGGTTATGCTCGTTTTAGTGAAGGCCTGTCGAGTAGGCTTGACTTACGGACCAAATCTACGGACCGTCGATTGAATGACGGCCCGTCAGTCCCATCCGTCGATCACTCCGACATCAGTTAAGTTAGGGGTCTTTTGGTCTTTTCCTATTTCATTTAACCCGTAAGTTACGTTGTTTAGACCCTAAATCACGAGGTTTTAGTCAGTTTAACCCTAGAAACATAACTAAAACTTACCTTAGTCAAATCATTAATCATACTTAGAAAAATTAGAAGCAAGAGAGGAGAAAAAGGTCAAGAACCCTAGTTCAAGAACGCAGCAGGGTTCCATCAGTTCCAGCCCCGAAATTGAAAGATTTCTCTGTGGAATTTGTCACCAGGTATGTGGGATTTCACTAGTGGGTTTCTTTCACCCATTAGGTCCCTAGAATTCAGTCAGATTCTTGATTCCATGATTATGAACAGACCTAGGGTTTCTAGAATTTCAACAGATCATCATGAATT
>JAJONZ010017289.1:0-26439 GCA_029582445.1 Solanum paucissectum
CAATCCTTTCCTAGTGTACTACATGCAAAGTGATAAGTTAGGTATCTCTAAATCCTTGGTCCGGCATCTAGAGAATTTCACCCCGCACCTTGGTCCGGCTACGTGTGTATAATTTACTAACCCTTACCTTGACCTCATATTAGACATCACATCGATGTTTGGCTTAGTTATTACTTCGCACCAATCGACACTAGCCTATTAGATAGTATCACACTAAATCTATGCTGATAATTCTTTTCTAGTTGGTTACCTCCTTGGTCCGGCACGACGCATGCCTCTTGATTACTTAGACTTCATCAAGATGATAGGCCTCCACAACCTCTTGCACACTTTCTTCGTTTCCCAAATAGATCTTGATCCTTTGCCCATTAACCATGAACCTTGTTCCGTCACTGTTCTCAAGCTCAACCGCTCCATGGGGAAGCACTTTTGTGAGCAAAAATGGCCCGGTCCATTTGGATTTGAGTTTTCCCGGAAACAAGCGCAACCTTCCTATATCTGAACATGTCACAGATTAGACTTACGTAAAATCCAATTAGTTCTATAGTTGTTCAAGGTACTGATTTGAAAGAAATTGAATTCAAAATGTCATATGTAGTTATTAGAACCTATCCCAAAAGAAACAAAATAACTAATAATAAGTCAATAATTTATCTTATCATCTTCATAAGAGTCTACTTCTTTTTTCTTCTACACCGATCTATTATAGCGTGTCTAGTGTAGACAATTGAAATGCAATTATTCTATAAGATAAGTGATTCATGAGCTCTGTTGAGAAGTTTACTTCACTACGATTAGATTGCAATGACTTTATACATTTTCATGATGTTATTTTCATTTGTCTTAAATATTTTGATCAGTTTATCAAGACATTTAGACTTACAAAACATCAAAAAAAATATTTATATCATGAGTAACCTTCTTGAAAACTCTGAAAACTCAAATTTACCTCTTGCCCAAATGCTTATTTACCACACAAATTAGAGTAGATTAATTATAACTTATCACTACCTCTTTCTTTTTTTTTTAAGAGGAAAGGTGCCTTAGTCATTTTTCCTTCTAAACAAGACTCACATGTTGGTAGTGACTTCACTTTCAAAACTGTTATGTCCATCCATTGACCAACCTTGAAATTCTATTCAGAATAAATGACTTAGACGCTCATGTACAATAAGTTTCATTCAATTTAAAAGATATTTACTCTTATGAGATAGATTAATATAATTCAATTCATGAGAGATAATACTAATAAAAAAAATACATGCATCAATATACCACAAGAGATAAAATATTCAGCAAGCTCAATAATAGAACAGTTACAAGAAAAATATATTAAGTATTCATCTCTTATCTACTTAGAAACTGAAAATAATTCTTTCTAACATTAGGTGCATGTAAAATGCATTCTTTGAATTAATATTTTATCTCTACCAAAACAAAATCTTACGTAGTACTAAGTGGGTGCGTAAAGTCTATTGAGAATATGAGATATATTATATTAAATAGATCATAATATTTCGAATAATCCTAAATAACAAAACTCAGGGCTCATTTATACATATATATCCATGCATCTCGAATAGCCAATTGATGGGATTGGAGAACTACTCATGCAATACACATGTACATTGACCGATTATTCACTCCATAAACTTATATAGACCTAACTCAGATGAACAGTCTACTGTTAGTTTAAGTCAAGTTAAAATCCTCTAGTTACATTGATCCAATCATATAGTACTCAGTTTAGGAGAGTTAATACAAATTATCAAAACTAGACGATTAAATACATAGTGACTTGTATTAATTCCATCCGATAGGGAGGAAGGTCTAAACCAACACATAAAACTAATACTTCAATACTATTCAATCAAATATGACCAAAAACTCATATAATGATCCCCAAAAAAAAAACTTACTAGGTCGTTCTGATGAATCTAACAAATTTCAGATCAATCAGAGTTCTTTTTTTTTTGAATTCTAAAACTATGATCAATTTGGTTGAAAACATTGTTTGGCCAAAATAGAATTTAAAAATTTTCCGTTTGAAAATTCTTATCACATGACACATATCATCATTTGTAAAATAAATACACAAATCAAGAACAAAGAACAAAATTATAAAAAACTATTTACTTTGTCTGAATACTATTTCTAACAAAATTCTAAAAACTATATTCGTTTATGGTGTCTGTTTACTTATATAGTAGATGATTTAGTGTGTAGAGGTTTAGCTTATACACAGAGGATTAAATCATCGGTTCTTATAAGTATAAAGTTTTTTTTCCACAATTCAGGATGGAAATTGGACATGCCATCGATACGATTGTAGCACAAGATTATATGTAATTTATCTAAATGCATCGTTAATACAATATACCCTAACAAGACACCACTAAAATTGACTCAAGGGTAAGGGTAAGGGTGGAGCCAGATGAGGTGGCAAAAATGAGTTGTTAATAAAGACAATTTTTAAAAAGCTAGATTTTAAAGAAAAATCTGATTTTGGAGGCCAAAAAGATACTACCTTCCGTGGGATTCAAACCCACGTTGTTGTACTTGAAAATGGAGCCTTCAACCAGTGCTCCCAGATGACTTTTGATTACAAGGATGCACAATTAAATATAATATCATTTTATAGACCGTCTAAACATATATATACGAAAAAAATTTAAAAGTTGCCAAGTGAACGTGCACCCTCACGGATGCATGTGGGTCTGCCTCTGTTTCCCACTGAGTTTATAGCTTAATTAGCAATGTAATCTGCTAGCTGATTAGTTGTCCTAAACATATGCTTGATTGTAACATTCATTTGGGACATAATCTCTTGAATGTCTTCTACCCTTTCCACTAATTCCCAATGAATCCTCCAACTTCTGACCAACAGTTTTTTCAGGGAGTCTGTTCCAGACTCACTTGTTGGTAACCTTGGTTTAAACAAAACATTAATGCCTTCCAGATGGCCATTGATTCTGCATCAATGTTGGTGGTCACTCATATATCTTGTGGTTCTGCATAGAGTAGCTCTCCCGTGCTCTTTCTAATGCAGAAACCATATGAACTTTGACATGGGTTTACTTTATTCGTAGCATCAGTATTACATTAAATCCAACCCTTCTTAGGCAGCTTCCATTTCACTAGGTGGTAGTATAGCGTAGGCTTATAGTTCTGTAGGTGATGTATCATTCCTTTTCACTGATATGAAACCTCCTTAATCCATGGGAATTTTACTCTTATTAGCTGGTGAATTATCGTTTGACATTGATGATTCATCCAAGTAAAAGAGTATTCCTTCTTATGTGTTTTTGCATTTCTCTGGGACTGCCTTTAGAACTTGATCTAGATTGTTATTTGCTTTATGTTTCCACCATTAATAATGAGTTGTTGAACTTGGAATCTTTCAATCTTTATACCTGCACAAGAAGCAAACTGCTTCCATAGCTTTTAGGCTATGAAGGTCGTTAGAAATAAATATGTCACTGTTTTCATATCCTCTTGTTCACAATAATAGCATTTGGATACCAGTTGTATCCTCATTCTTTTAAGGTTGTCATCAGTTTCAATCCTCCTCCTCCATATTCTCCAGTGGAAGATAGCTATCTTAAAAGTCAGGCCTTTGATCCAAATGTTCTTTTTCCAGTCAATTTCTTCTTTTTTTCTCCTTAGATTTTTGAAAGCTGAGCTCTCTGTAAAACTTCCCCTTGTGTTTCCGAACCACCAAGCCTTATCAATATGTTCTTTATTCATGTTGCGCTTAATGGTGTCCATGATATGCACCACCATCTCTGATATGAAAGAAAGTTTCGACATCCCATGAACCATTTATGATAAAAGCCTTTACTTCCAGATCTTCCTCCCTCACTGCCTCATCTCCCATGAAATACAAGGCCCCTTTATTGGTCCAGTTGTCAAACCAAAAGCTAGAGTTTCCAGCTTTGAGTTGCCACCATATATCTTAATCCACCTCTTCTCTAATAGTGATCATTTTTCTCCAAACATGTGATGCTCCACTATTCTTGACTATTACAAGGTGTAGCGTCTTACAATACCTAATTTATAACAAAATTATATTTCAACAAAATTAATTTTAAAAACTATTAAATTAGTTGGATGACTTTCTAAGGGTGATATCAATAGTTCAACTGAGTGATTTCTAAGTCAAATACAAATAGCTGAGTTATTTTTGAGTTATAAAACAAAGTTGAGTGACTTTTTAAATGAATTATTCTAAGTTGAGTGACTTTTATATTATAAAACAAAGTTCAGTGGCTTTCTAAGTGGACTATTCAAAGTTGAATGACTGAGATATCAACTCATCATTTTAATCAACTATTTTTTTTTATTAATGTCACGACCCAGGGATACCCCTTAGATGTAACAAGGCGTATAAGACCCCAAGAGGCCTCATACAAGCCACTTAGAATATCATAACATAAAGTGATAGAAATGAGTGGAAATTAAAACTTTTCAATACTATCAAAGTCTTTATAAAACAAAGCAGAAGTCTAACATCATTGTCTCAAACCATATAAACATCAAGAATAAAATCTTGGGACACAATCCATACAATAGTCCATGGCATAGAAGAAAGACACAAAAGAAAGTGGTGATCACATCCTCAAATCCAATGAGGACTCACCAATCTTCACCTACTTGAGCTACTATGATCCTAGCCATGAGAATGAGTGTCAATGTCGCCGGACCCAACATTTGATAAGAATGTAGGCAAAGTATGTGTTAGTACAATCAAGTACTAAATATGATAGCTAGCATAAACAACATAAACATCATAGTTAGTCAATATAAACCATAAGCATAATCAATGCACGTAAATCAAAATCATAATAAAAAAGGAATACTTCTCAAGCAACCTTATTCATCCTTAGTCAAGACTTGGGTCATCCGCCTCTAGTCAAGCTTACCACATGGAAGGTATCTCTAGCAACAATCCAAGTTATTTATTCTTTACATCATAGTCTCATTATTCATAGTTACTTGTAAATACATGGGGATTCACCTCTTTGCCTAGCTTATAAAAGGCTAATGGGTATTCGTCTCTTGCCTTACTTACTTTTAGATTGCGGGTACTCGCCTCCACAACCTCATCACATGATGCGGGTACTCGCCTCCACAACATTTATCATATAATGCGGGTACTCGCCTCCACATTATTTCATAGGGATCATGGGTACTTGCCTCCATGTCCATTCAACATAATAAGAACATGGGGACTCACCTCTTGTTCAATTCTAAGGAATAGGGGAATTGCCTCATTTCCTTTCATATGTAGGTCAAGGGTAATCACCTCTAGCCTCATCAATTACATAGTCTTTTAGTCTAGATTCATTTTTGGTAGGCACTCTTTTCAACCTAGAATCATTCATGTGAGAAAGCCTTTCACATTCATTCATCATAATTACTAATTCATGTGGGAAGTATCCCTTCCACAACAATGACATCAATTACCAACAATTTCTATCATAAGCTTTACTCTCAAGCCCTAGATTCATGATCATCATCTAAGCATAATTCTCAAGTAATTTTAATCATAATTCATCCATCCTATAAGGATACATCTAAACCCACAAAGTTTCCCTTCATGGCATCAACCCAATTATATCAATTCTAGGTTAGAATCATGACATAGTCATGGATACATGTAGTTTCATTCTAAAAGAATGTATTCTGCTAATTATATCATAAACAATCACAATCCACTCAATTGGATCCATAATCATCCTAACTACAATTGGGGAATTCTTCATCAAATTGGGGGAACTCTATAGGGGACTCCATGGATGGAAGATGTTCATGGATGAATAGCTGTCATACCTTGATCACAAATCCCTCACAAGCTTGAAAATTGGAGACTTGATCTTGACCTAGCTTCCTCTTCTTCCTTCTTCTTCTAAATTTTAGAGAGAGAATATTTGAGAGGATTTTTGGGAATTCTTTTGGGATTTTGAGAGAATGACTTAAATAGGGGATTTTTGGGGTTAAAAATACTTATATAGGTGTCCTAGACTTAGGAAAAACGACACCACTTTGATTTAATTAAAATTGTAAAAGACCCATATGCCCCTAAAAATAACTGCCCGACCACGACCGACGGACCAGACCGACAGAACGTGGATGGACCTACGGTCTGTCCTTGTTGGTCGTGGTTCGTGGTCATAAACTTGATTTCTGGGCCTTGGACCCATCCTCGAGGCGTGGCCAGGCCTGGTTGCTGCCTTTAGGTAGTGTTCCATGATTCCCATCCACGAGTCCCACGTATGGGGAGTGGGTCCAACCATAGGGTGTGGTTAGACCATGTGAGTGGTACCTAGAATTCCTAAAATTTTGCTAAGCTTTCCTCTTTCGGGTATTGGGTATTACATTACCTTTCCATTGGGATCATTTGCCCTCGACTGAATTTCTAAGCACGTTTCTAGACAAAAGACTCAAGTCTAGCAGCCCATGATGCATGCAATATATCAAAATGCACACAGTTACGGAGGAAACATCAACTCCGAGTCAAATCAACTCAATGCACCATAAAGAGTAGGAACTACATCTAACAACCCAATATGCATGAAATAATTTCAGATTTCATATATTCTAGGAGGAACTAGCTGTAACATCTCGCAATTTGAAATATCTAGGAAGAAGCTAAGATTTGAAAATAGTCATTTTTGCAAAGAATTGAAAATCTTGAAATTTGTTTAGGTTAGGAAAAGTGAGGTTTTGGACAACTTCAAACGGCCATAACTCCTAGCTCAGGATCCGTTAGGTGTACTTATAGATATGGTTGGAAATATCATGGAATGATCTTTCCAACGCCGCTGAGATTGCGCGATTCCGAGTTCGTATGAGTAGGTTATGCCTTTTGGAAGTTGGGCTGTTGGATTAAGGAAAGTCCAAATCCAGATTTTTGAAGGGTAGTTTAGTCTTTTCCTTACCCTTTTATTTTAATTCGTTTTTGGTAATTACTTAGGGGCCTAAATTGAACTTATTCAGTTTACGCTTTTGGAAAAATGATTAGGGTTTTGAGAGAAGAGAAAAGAAGAGGAGAAAAGAGGAGAGAGGAGAAGAACGTTCAAGATTCGTCAAGATCGTCCAGTTTGGCTTGTGGATTTCATCGGGGGTGATCCCTACAAGGTATGTGAGATGACATAGCATTAGGTTAATTCTCCCACGCACCAATCATTATTTATTCCAGCGAATATAAGTTATTGAAAGCGTAGAAATTGAGTTCTTGATGGGTTTGTTGAAGTTCCATTAGATTCTTGTTTCGTTGAATTCGTTGAGGGGTTATTTGATCTTAATCGGTGATTTTAGGTTCTATTTTGAGTAGAATCTGATGAACTTTGAACATTTAATATATTCTAAGTGTTGGGTAAAAGAACCCATGGAGTTTAGACGGTTTAGAGCCAAAAAACGAAGAAGAAGATTTCGTCGGACGAAATCCGGCACTGCCTCCGTGTCGCGAAGTTGCTTCCCAGATTTGGGAATTTCTGTTTCGCATCGCGGAGCCGTCACGGAGTCTTATGCCTGAAAAGTCATTTTCGAAACTAAATTTTAAAAGCTTCTCCGCGTCGCGGACCTACCCTCAAATATTGATTTTCGGTCTTTTCTCATGTTTAGCTATCTAAAATCATTCCTAAACATCATGAGATCTTTACAATCACAAATATCAATCCTTGAATCCATAATTCAATCCAAGGACCAATTAAAAATCAAGTCAAGAGCAGTTAAGGTCAAAGTCAAGAGAAGTCAAGAATCAAGTTAAGAGAAGTTCTTAAAGTTTCTCAAACATCTTCCGCAAACATTTTAACTTTGTTTTAAGACTTAAGTTTTGAGTTCAGTAAAGAGTAAAGTCGAAGTTCATTTGTTCAAAAGTATATGGGGACTAAGTATTCCCAAAGAGATTTAAAATGTTTCCACATTTAAACAAGAATGGAAAACCTTGATTTCCATAGAGCCTTTGAGCTAGTTTTCAGAAAAGAGTAAATGCTTTCATAATTAAGAAAGAGGGGAAACTTTGATTTCCAAGATAGCCTTTGAGCTAAGTTTTGAACAATTATCTCAAATCACAGAAAGAAGTATGTTTTAAACATAAAGAACTAGTATCATATTTTGGGAGTAGTATTAAGCACCGATATGGGGACGAGCTTGAGTTCAAATAACTCACGTCTCCATAAACCATGTAGCCATCATGTGTAGAAAAGGGTCATACTTTTTAGATGAATCCTTTCCGCATAGTCTAGTGGATCCACTTAGTAATTCAGGTCCTATACATGTGGCATGGTATAGGATGCGCTGGCAGTGTGAGGGAGATTGCTTTATCATCACAATAGATCTTATGTGATGGTTGTCGGTTAGAGAAACTCCCACAACAGTACTTTGTATTTTAATATACATCAGTTTATTTGTATTTGTTTGCATACATCTCATAGTTATTTGTATCTTTGCATACACACAGAGTTGACATCATGTCTTAAGCAACTTTTCTTTATATTGCACTTGTTTTTAAACTGCTTTATATTGAAATGAGTTTAGTAAGTTGAGTTAAGTTATTCAAGAGTTGAGTAAAGCCAAGGTAAGTGTTTATTTCAGATCCTTTTCAAGATTAAGCTATGTTTAGCATTCCAACTCGCATACTCGTACATTCAATGTACTGATTCCAGTTGGCCTGCATTGTATTATGATGCAGACGCAGGTAACTAGGATCAACATCCAGAACATCGTTGATCCAGTGAGTAGTTTAGAGTCTGTTGCTGAGCCTCATTGCATTCCGGAGGATCCCTTTTGTTTACTTTCTATATTAGATAGTTCATTAGGATGTCATGGGCCTGTCCCGACATCCATCTCAATTGTTTTAGAGGCTTCATAGATAGTCAGTCAGATGTTAGTTCATTCATCATCATTTTGTTATTGACTTATGTTCAGATTTGAGTTGCCATTTTGGTTAAGTTAAATGTTTATTTTCAAAACATTATGAGTTCAGTTCGAGACAGTTAAGTTGTTTAGCATTTGAATTCCTTTCTTAGTGCATATAATCTTCCGCTGAGTAAGTAAGTCAGGCCAAGGGTTCGCTTGGGGCCATCAATTGTTCTCGAGTGCCAGTCCTGCCTAGGGAGTAGGCTCGGGGTGTGACAAACTTGGTATCAGAGCCCAGAGTTCAAGAGTCCTAGGGAGTCTATGAAGACGTGTTTATAGAGTCCTATTTATCGATGTGCAACGCGCTACATCTATAATTACGAGGATGCAACATTTATTAAAATTTGTCACTTTTTTCACACTCATTTCGTGCGTTAGAGTTTGATCTCTAAAATGTTTCCCTCTAATTTGTGCTTGTGCGTGTTTTTAGATAATCATGCCTCCAGGAAGAGCAGTCAGAGGTCGTCCTGTTAGGAGAAATGTCGAGGAACAAGGGGTACCTAATGCACTAGAAGTGCAACCCCAAGGAGAGGTCACCCAAGGCCGAATTCCATAAAGCTATCCGGATGTTAAATCAAGTTGCGACCTATCAAGTTGGATAGATAGATAATCGACATAAAGTGGCTGATACTTGAAGGGTCCGTGAGATTTTAAGGATGATCCCACCAAGCTTCACAGGTTCAAGTGTCACTGAGGATCCAGAGAACTTCATTGAGGAGCTGAAAAGGGTATTTGATGTGATGCATGTTGCTGATGCAGAGAGGGTGGAGCTAGCTGCATACCAAATGAAGGGTGTCGCTGGAATCTGGTTCTCCCAATGGAAAAAGAATAGGGCTGAGGATGTGCCAATAGTGACTTGGGTTGTGTTTGAGAGTGCTCTCATGGGGCGTTTCTTTCCCTGTGAGTTGCGAGAGGCAAAGATAAGAGAGTTTCTCACCCTTAATCCGAAGTTTATGAATGCTCATCAGTACAGTCTGAAGTTCACACAACTCTCCCGCTATGCTACGGAGATGGTTGCTGACATGAGAATAAGGATGCGTTTATTTGTTGCTTGGTTGTCTCATTAGTCAAGCAAGGAAGGCAAAACAGCTATGCTGATAGGGGATATGTACCTAGCAAGGCTTATGATCCATGTACAACAAGTTGAGGAGGATAAGCTGAAGGATAGAGAAGAGTTTAAGAATAAGAGGGCAAAGACATTAGGGAACAAGTTCAGGCAGCAAAAGGATAGTGCGAACCGGTCTTCCTTCCAACAGAAACAAAAGGGACCTGCCCCATCATCTTCTAGTGAGCCTGCCCCTAACAACAAAGGTGAGTAAAATAGTCAGAATTCCTAGAGTTTCAGAGCTAAACCTGCCTATTCTCAAGGCAGTATTGCACAAAGGGGTAGTAAGCCTCTGCATTTACGAAGTGTGATAGGAACCACTCATGAATGTGTCGTGATGACTCCACTGGTTGTTTCAAGTATGGTCAGAACGGTCATTTTATGAGGGAGTGTCCTGAGAACAGGCAGAGTAATGGTAAAGAGGGTAATAAAGCCTAGTCTTCTTCTGTTGCTTCACCAGACAGAGCTACTTCAGGTACTGGCGGAGGAACATACCGTTTGTATGCTATCAATAGTCACCAAAAGCAAGAGGATTCACCATATGTTGTCAATGGTATGATCCAAGTCTTTGACTTTACTATTTATGCTTTGCTAGACCCAGGAGCGAGTTTACCTTTTGTAACTCGTTATGTTGCTATGAATTTTGATTTTATTCCTGAACAATTTAGTGAACCATTCAGTGTTTCTACACCTGTTGGTGATTCTATTCTAGCAGAAAGAGTTTATCGTGATTGTTCCATTTCTGTCAATCACAAGAGTACCATGGTAGATTTTGATGTCATTCTAGGTATGGACTGAATTCATACCTGTTATGGCTCAGTTGATTGTAGAACTCGAGTTGTAAAGTTTCAGCTTCCAAATGAGACAGTCTTAGAGTGGAAAAGCAGTTCAGCAGTGCCTAAGAGTTGTTTTATTCCTCATTTTATGGCAAGGAAGTTAGTTTCTAAGGGGTGTGTCTATCACTTAGTCCGAGTTAATGACTCTAGTGTTGAGATACCTCATATTCAGTCAGTTTCAGTAGTAAGAGAGTTCCTAAACGTTTTTCAGATGAACTACCCAGAGTCCCTCCTGAGAGAGAAATAGACTTCGGTATAGACCTTCTTCCAGATACTCGTCCTATATTTATTCCTCCATAGAGAATGGCACCATCAGAGTTGAAAGAGTTATTAGAGCAGTTGAAAGTAAGGGAATGTGATATTCCAAAGTCAACATTCAGGACCCGTTAAGGTCATTATGAGTTTCTGGTTATGTCGTTCGGTTTGACTAATACACCAGCAGCGTTCATGGACCTTATGAATAGAGTCTTCAAACCTTATTTAGATATTTTTGTTATAGTCTTCATTGATGACATGCTAATCTATTTAAGGAATGAAGAAAATCATGCTAGGCATCTCAGAATAGTTCTTCAGACTTTGAAAGATAAGGAGTTATATGCTAAATTCTCTAAGTGTGAATTTTGGCTTGAGTCTGCGGAATTCTTAGGCCATATTATGTCTGGAGAGGGAATTAAAGTTGATACTCAGAAAATTGAAGAAGTGCAAAACTGGCCTAGACCCACATCTCCAATAGATATTAGGAGTTTCTTTGGGTTGGATGACTATTATAGAAGGTTTGTCGAAGGGTTCTCATCTATTTGATCTTCTTTGACCAAGTTGACTCAGAAGACAGTGAAGTTTCAATGGTCTAAAGCTTGTGAGAAAAGCTTTCAGGAATTGAAAAAGAGGTTAACTACTACCCCAGTTTTAACCTTACCAGAAGGTACTCAAGGTTTTGTGGTGTATTGTGATGCATCTAGAATTGTCTTGGGTTGTGTATTAATGCGGAACGACAAAGTTATAGCTTATGCCTCTAGACAATTGAAAGTTCATCAGAAGAACTATCCAATACATGACTTAGAGTTGGTTGCCGTAGTATTTTCTTTGAAAATATGGCGTCATTATCTTTATGGTGTGCATGTGGATGTGTTAACCGATCATAAGAGCCTTCAATATATGTTTAGTCAGAAAGAGCTTAATTTCAGACAAAGGAGGTGGCTAGAAGTACTCAAGGGTTATGACATGAGTATTCTTTACTACCCAGGTAAGGCTAGTGTTGTTGTTGATTCCTTAAGCAGGTTGTCTATCGGTAGTACCACTCATGTTGAGGAAGATAAGAAAAGTTAGCAAAAGATGTGCATAGACTTGCATGATTATGAGTTCTACTAATGGATTCCACAGAAGGAGGAGTGGTGGTGATGAATGAGACTGAATCATCATTAGTGTCAGAAGTAAAAGGAAAGCAAGACCAATATCCTTTATTGCTTGAATTAAAAGCGAGTGTTCATAAGCAAAAAGTGATGGCTTTTGAACAAGGGGGAGATGGTGTTTTGAGGTATCAAGGTGGATTTTGTGATTGGGTGTACTTGAAAGTTTCACCCATGAAAGGTGTTGTAAGGTTTGGGTAAGAAGGGGAAACTTAGCCCCAGTATGTTGGTCCTTACAGAATTTCCAAAAGGATTGGCAAGGTAGCTTATGAATTGGAGTTACCACAAGAGTTAACAACGGTTCATCCAGTATTCCATGTCTCCATGTTGGAGGAGTGCATTGGAGATCCTCCACTTATCATACCAACCGAATATATTGGCATCAAGGATAGCTTGTCTTATGAGGAGATTCATGTTCAAATTCTAGATTGCCAAGTTCGCAAGTTGAGAACAAAAGAGATAGCATCAGTCAAAGTTCTTTGGAGGAACCAATTTGTTGGGGAAACTACTTGGGAAGCTGAGGAATATATGAAAAAGAGATATCCACATCTCTTTGATTTCGGAGAAAATGCAGACCAAGGTACTAATTTTCTTCTTAGTACTCTTTAAATTATAAGTTAGCATGTTGTAATTGCTTTGCTTGTTGGGTGTTTGAACTTGATGTTACCACCCTTAGCCTAGTAAGAATAATATCATTTGAGGATGAATGTTCCCAAGGGGGAGATATTGTAACATCTCGCAATTTCAAATATCTAGGAAGAAGCTAAGAATTGGAAATAGTCATTTTTGCAAAGAATTGAAAATCTGGAAATTTGTTTAGGTTAGGAAAAGTAAGTTTTTGGTCAACTTCAAACGGCAATAACTCCTAGATCAGGATGCGTAAGGTGTACTTCTAGATATGGTTGGAAATCTCTTAGAATGATCTTTCCAACGCCGCCGAGTTTGTGTGATTCCGAGTTCGTATGAGTAAGTTATTCCCTTTGGAAGTTGGGCAGTTGGATTAAGAAAAGTCCAAATCCGGATTTTTGAAGGGTAGTTTGGTCTTTTTCTTAACCCTTTATTTTAATTCGTTTTTGGTAATTACTTAGGTGTCTAAACTGAACTTAGTCAGTTTACACTTTTGGAAAAAAGATTAGGGTTTTGAGAGAATAGAAAAGAAGAGGAGAAAAGAGGAGAAAGGAGAAGAACGTTCAAGATTCGTCAAGATCGTCGAGTTTGGCTTGTGGATTTCGTCGGGGGTAATCCCTACAAGGTATGTGAGATCAGATAGCATTGGGTTAATTCGTCCACGTGCCAATCATGATTTATTTTAGAAAATATAAGTTATTGAAAGCTTAGAAATTGAGTTCTTGATGGGTTTCTTGAAGTTCCATTAGATTCTTGTTTCGTTGAATTCGTTGAGGTGTTGTTTGATCTTAATCGGTGATTTTAGGTTCTATTTTGAGTAGAATCTGATGAACTTTGAACATTTAATCGATTCAAAGTGTTGGGTAAAAGAACCCGTGGAGTTTAGAGGGTTTAAAGCCGAAAAATGAAGAAGAAGATTTCGTCGGACGAAATCCGGCACTGCCTCCGTGTCGCGAAGCTGCTTCCCAGATTTGGGAATTCCAGTTTCGCGTCGCGGAGCCGTCACGGAGTCTTATGCCTCAAAATTCAATTTTGAAACTAAATTTTGAAAGCTTCTCTGCGTCACGGACCTATCCTCAAATATTGATTTTCGGTCTTTTCTCATGTTTAGCTATCTAAAATCATTCCTAAACATCATGAGATCTTTACAAGCACAAATCTCAATTCTTGAATCCATAATTCAATCCAAGGACCAATTAAAAATCAAGTCGAGCAGTTACGATCAAAGTCAAGAGAAGTCAAGAATAAAGTTAAGAGAAGTTCTTAAAGTTTTTCAAACGTCTTTTGCAAACATTTTAACTTTGTTTTAAGACTTAAGTTTTGAGTTCAGTAAAGAGTAAAGTCGAAGTTCGTTAGTTCAAATGTATATGGGGACTAAGTATTCCCAAAGAGATTTAAAATGTTTTCACATTTAAACAAGAATGGAAAACCTTGATTTCCAAAGAGCCTTTGAGCTAGTTTTCAGAAAAGAGTAAATGCTTTCATAATTAAGAAAGAGGGGAAACTTTGATTTCCAAGATAGCCTTTGAGCTAAGTTTTGAGCAATTATCTCAAATCACAGAAAGAAGTATGTTTTAAACATAAAGAGCTAGTATCAAATTTTGTGAGTAGTATTAAGCACCGATATGGAGACGAGCTTGAGTTCAAATAACTCACGTCTCCATAAACCATGTAGCCATCATGGGTAGAAAAGGGTCATACTTTTTAGATGAATCCTTTCCGCATAGACTAGTGGATCCACTTAGTAATTCAGGTACTATACATGTGGCATGGTATAGGATGCGCTGGCAGCGTGAGGGAGATCGCTGTATCATCACAATAGATCTCATGTGATGGTTTTCGGTTAGAGAAACTCTCACAACAGTACTTTGTAATTTTATATACATCAGTTTATTTGTATTTTTCTATATACATCTCAGAGTTATTTGAATCTTTGCATACACACAGAGTTGATATCATGTCTTAAATAGCTTTTCTTTATATTGCACTTGTTTTTAAACTGCCTTATATTGAAATGAGTTTAGTAAGTTGAGTTAAGTTATTCAAGAGTTGAGTAAAGCCAAGGTAAGTGTTTCTTTCAGATCCTTTTCAAGCTTAAGTTATGTTTAGCATTCCAACTCGCATACTCGTATATTCAATGTACTGATGCCAATTTTCCTACATCGTAGTATGATGCAGACACAGGTAACTAGGATCGTCATCCAGCACATCGTTGATCCAGTTAGCAGTTCAGAGTCTATGGTGAGCCTCTTTGCATCCCAGAGGATCCCTTTTGCTTACTTTCAATATTAGATAGTTCATTAGGATATCCTGGGCCTGTCCCGACATCCATATTAGTTGTTTTATTGGCTTCATAGATAGTCAGTCAGATGTTAGTTCATTCGTCATCATTTTGTTATTGACTTATGTTCAGATTTGAGTTGCCATTTTGGCTAAGTTAAATGTTTATTTTCAAAACATTATGAGTTCAGTTTGGGACAGTTAAGTTGTTTAGCATTTGAATTCCTTTCTTAGTGCATATAGTCTTCCATTGAGTAAGTAAGCCAGGCCAAGGGTTCGCTTGGGGCCAACAATGATATTAGAGTGTCAGTCCCGCCCAGGGAGTAGGCTCGGGGCGTGACACTACCTTGTCCATCTTAAAATATGCTCAACTCAATCTCATGGAGCTCTTAGGCAATTCAATCTCAAAAATCATATCTACACACGTTCATCAATTCATCTCATGGAGTCTATAGGCAACTCATACTCAATGCACTACAACATGAGGAAAATCAATCACATAAACTCATTTTCTTTCAAACACAAGTTTTTATGAACATGCATAACATAAGGAAATCATGGGAACATCTAGAACACCCATGACTTCAAATCATAAAGCAAACCAAGAGGAAACTTATTACCTCAAACTAGAGTAGAAGGAAAGAGATGAGGATATCAGGACTTCATAACGGCCTCAGCCTCCCAAGTACCACTCTCAGCTAAGTGGTTTCTCCACAATACCTTCACAGAAGCAACTTCATTGTTTCTCAATCTCTTAACTTGCCAGTCTAGAATCTCAACCAGAACTTCTTTATAAGAGAGACTTTCATTAACTACCAACCCTTCTACGGGAACTATAGTTATCGAATCTCCAACACACTTCTTAAGCATAGAGACATGGAACACTGGATGCACCATTTCCAAATCATTTGGAAAATCAAGCTCATAGGCAACCTTACCAACACGACGTCTCAATATTTGATACGAGCCTACATATCCGGGACTAAGTTTCCTTTTCTTCCCAAATTTCATCACACCCTTCATATCGTGAGATTTTCAAGTAGACCCAATCACAAATAACCTCAAACTCAAGGTCTCTCTTCCTCACATCGGCATAGGACTTTTGTCGGCTTTGGGCTATTCTCAGCCTCTCTCTTATGAGATGGACCTTCTCTATAGCCTCATGAACTAATTCGAGTCCAATCAAGGAAACCTCACCCACCTCAAACCATCCTATGGGAGATCTACACCTCCTACCATAAAGAGCTTCAAAGGGGGCATTACCAATACTAGAATGGTAACTATTATTATAAGCAAACTCTATCAATGGCAAGTGATCATGCCAACTTCCCTTGAAATCGATGACACATGCTCTGAACATATCGTCTAAAGTTTGGGTCATTCGCTCCGCTTTCCCATTGGTTTGTTGGTGAAAAGTCGTGCTAAGCTTCACTTTGGTGCCAAGACCCTTTTGGAATGACTTCCAAAACTGAGAAGTAAACTGAGTACCTCTATTGGATATAATGGACAATGGAACACTATGCAATCTTACCATTTCCCTCAAATACAACTTGGCATAGTCCTCCGCCACATAAGAAACTTTGATGGGAATGGAATGGGCTGATTTCATCATTCGGTCTACAATAACCCAAATCGAATCATATTGTCGCCTAGTGTGTGGCAACCCCACTATAAAGTCCATATTCACATCTTCCCACTTCCTAGTAGGAATGCTAGTGTTTTGGGATAAACCTTTTGGTTTCAGATGCTCAACCTTCACTTGTTGGCAATTTGGACACTTAACCACAAACCCCGCAATATATTTCTTTATCCCATTCCACCAATAGATCTCCCGCAAATCACGGTACATCTTGGTGGCTCCTGGGTGAATAGAATATCGAGAATTATGGGCTTCTGCCAAAATTTGTTCCCTTAGCTCATCAACATTTGGAACACATAATCGACCTTTGTACCTAAGTACTCCATCTCCCCCTTGAGAGAAAGCCTAAACGGATTTCTTGAGTACCGCTTCTTTCAATTCCACCAAAATCGGATCTAGACACTATTTAGCTTTCACATCACTTACAAAAGATGATTCAGAACCATTATGAACCATAACACCATTCTTGGCAGAGTCTACCAATCGAACAACCAATCGGGCCAATCTATGCACATCTCGTGCCAACTCTTTTCTATCGTCTTCCATATGAGAAATACTACCCATACACAACCTACTATAAGCATCCACTACTACATTTGCCTTTCCGGGGTGATAAAGAACACTCATATCATAATCCTTCAATAACTCAAGCCACCTTCTTTGGTGAAGATTCAAATATTTTTGATTAAACACATATTGTAGGCTCTTGTGGTCAGTGAACACATCTATGTGCACCCCATATAAATAATTCCTCCATATTTTAAGGAAAAAACCACATCCGCTAATTCAAGATCATGGGTCAGATAATTCTTCTCAGGAACCGTAAGTTTCTTTGAAGCATAGGCAATAACCTTTTCATTTTGCAAAAGTACACATCCCAACCCAATTCTCGAGGTATCAGAATATACCACAAAACCATCCGTACCTTCCGGTAAGGTCAAAACTGAAGCAGAGGTAAGTCTATCTTTCAACTCTTGAAAAATCTTTTTACATGATTCGGACCATACAAACTTAGCCTTGTTTTAAGTGTAAACCGTCAACGGAGGCAATAGAAGAAAACCCCTCAACAAATCATCTATAATAACCGGCCAAACCCAAGAAACTCCTAATATCTGAAGGTGATAGAGGTCTAGGCCAACTCTTTACCGCATCCATTTTTTTAGGATCCACCTCTACTCCTTTGCCTGGCACAATATGACCAAGGAAAGCTACGGACCTTAAGCCAAAATTCACATTTGCTAAAATTTGCAAAAAGTTGTTGTTCCTTAAGGATTTACAATACTACCCTCAAATGACAAATATGCTCATCCTCACTCCTTGAGTAGATCAATCTATCATGGATGAACACATTAATCACAAACATATCAAGGTATTGTCTAAACACCCTATTCATTAAGTCCATAAATGCCGCCGGAACATTAGTCCATCCAAATGACATTACTAGAAACTCATAGTGACCGTATCGAGTTCTAAAAGACGTTTTCAGAATATATTCCTCTTTCACCCTCAATTGGTGATAACCCGATCGGAGATCAATCTTGGAGAAATAACTTTCCCCTTCAAGTTGGTCAAACAAAATATCAATCCTTGGAAGGGGATACTTGTTCTTAATAGTCACCTTGTTCAACTGTCGATAATCAATATGCGTTTGGAGGAACCATCCTTTTTTCTTAACAAACAACACCGGACCACCCCATGGTGAGATGATTGATCGGATGAAACATTTCTCTAACAGATCTTTAAATTGTTCCTTCAACTCCTTAAGTTCCACCGGAGCCATTCTATAAGGAGGAATAGAGATAAGTTACGTATTCGTAAGAAGGTCGATACCAAAATCAATTTCCCTTTCAGGAGAAATACTGGCTAGATCATCTGGGAACACTTCTGGAAACTCTTTTACAATACGGACCGACTCAAGAGAAGGGATTTCAAAATCTACATGCCTTACTCTCACTAGATGGTACAAGCAACCTTTAGAAATTATCTTTATGGCCTTAAGACAAGAAATAACCCAACTCTTAGGCATATAATTTCACCCTTTCCACTCTAGGATAGGCTCATTTGGGAATTGGTACTTAACCACCCTAGTTCTACAAACAATGGTAGCATAACATGAGTACCACCAATCCATCACAAGTATGACATCAAATTCTAACATATCAAGTTCTACCAAGTCAACACGAGTAACTCTATGGGATAAGGAAATGGAACACTTTCTATATACCTTCTCAGCCAACACAGAATCACCAACAGTGGCAGAGACATAAAAAGACTCTAATAACACATTGGGGATCACATCAAACCTCATAGCCACATAACGAGTCACAAATGATAAAGTAGCACCAGGATCAAGCCAAGCATACACATCAATTAGAAAACTTTTAACATACCGGTCACCACATTAGAGGAGCTCTCTTGATCATCTCTAGTTTGGAGAGCATATAATCAGTTTTGCTTAGGAGCACTAACACCTGAACCACTTGCACCGGATGAGGGGTTGGGTTGAGCCCTATGATAAGTATCTACCTCATTCTTAGCAATCGAGGGACAATCCCTTATCTTATGACCCGTCTTGCCACACCCAAAGCAAGCATTGGATCCTTCTAGACACTTACCCTTATGATTTCTCCCATATTTAACATATGTAGGCATGGAGGACTTACTACCATCTCCTTAAGGTTTAGGGTTAGACACCCTTTCATTGTTAGACCTTGGAAGAGCATTTGAAGAACCTTGCCCGGGAAACCTTTTCTGAAACCTTGAACGACCTCAGCCACCGGACCTAGAATGTTAGAAGTTACCATCATCTGTTCTTGCCCTTTTTGCTTCCCTTGATCTTTCCTTAGGCTTTTCTTTCTAAATTTTTTGGGCATGCACCATAAGGCGAGAAATGTCCATATCATGAACAAGAATAGTAGTGAGGCATTCTTCGACAACCAAGTCGTACACTCTCGACACAAACTTACTCATTTTAGTCCTACGATCCGCCGCAATAGAAGGAGCATATTTAGATAGTTGAGTGAACCTCAAAGCGTATTCCCTCACACTTGTATTTCCTTGCCAAAGATTGATGAACTCATGCAACTTGGCCTCCCTCATCTCTAGAGGGAAGAACCTATCAAGAAAAACACTTTTGAACCTTTCCCACTCTATGGGCCTGCTCCTTCTGGCCTTGCCTCTTTTCGTTGATTGAACTAAATCTGACCAACCCCTTTGAGTTGATAAATGGCCAATTCTGCGTTCTTTACCGAAGTCACTCCCATAATAGCAAGTATCTTATAGAACTCATTGATAAATTCTTGAGGATCTTCCTCAACTTTGGAGCCATAAAATTCTGGAAGGTTTATCCTTGTAAAGTCGCTCAATCTTGCCGCCGCCGTCTTCACATTTGGGTTCATAGGAGCTATCAACTCTCTATTGTCTTAGGCCGTCACGTCTTGAGCCAACACTTGGAACGTCGAACAAAAGAGCCAATGAATCTAGGACTAAGCATGTCCTTCTTAGTGAATGTCATCACACCTTTCATAGATGACACTAGAGGCCAAACATGATCGCCCTCCATAAAATCCAAAGCTCGAACCCTCATATCCGCATAACTTTTTTGTCAACTATGAGCTATCAACAACCTACCCTTAATCAAATAGACATGATCCATATCATCTCTAAGCAAGTTTCTATCAAACGAGTCCATCTCAACTGCATCAAACCAACTAATCAAAATTCTACACCTCCTACCATACTATATCTCAAATAGGGCCATCTGAATACTAGAATGATACTTGTTGTTGGCAAATTCTGTTGAGGGCAAATGTTGATTCTAACGAGCATCAAAGTCTATCACACACGCTCAAAGCATGTCCTCCAATACCTGAATATCTTCTCAGAGTGTCCATCTATCTAAAGGTGAAATATTGTACTCATGTTTAACTGAGTACCCAAATAATGATGAAAGGCCCTTTAGAAGTGAGAAGTGAACCTCAAATTGAGACAATAGAAATAGTCACTCCGTGAAGTCAAATTATCTGACTCATGTAGAGTCGAGCTAACTTCTCCATGTTTACCTCACTTGAAGCATTATGAAATGTTTAGACTTGGTCAACCTATCAACAACCACTTAAATTAAATCATAACCATCTATGATGGTAGGGAAACCCACTACGAAGTCCATGGTGATAGGATCCCAGTTTGAAGTAAGAATGGGCATCCTATAAGACACTCCATCAGGTCATTGATGCTCAAACTTGATCTGTTGGATAGTCAAACATCTAGAGACAAACTAAGTAATGTCCAACTTAATACTGCACCACTAGTAATGCTGAGTTAGATCGTGGTACATGTTTGTTGCACCCCGATTAATGGAGTATATAGAGCAATGAGCCTCCCCCAAGATCAATTTAAGCAACTCATCCACCTTGGGCACACGAATCTTGCCATCGATTCTCAACACTCCATCAAAATCAAGCACCACCTCTTTAGATTCACTCCTCAAAACCTTGTGATGAATAATGCATAACTTCTTACCATCAAAATACCTCTTATATGCTCAATAAAAAAATATGGACGTCAACATAGGCAATAACATGACCCTCCTCTTAAATATAAAATTGCATAAGATAGTTGGCTAATATCTGAACATCTCTAAACAAGTGTCTCTCTTCAACTCGAATTGCAGCAAAACTCCCCATGCTAGAATACTTCCTACTTAAGGCTACAATATTGGCCATTCCAGGATCATACAAAATGGTCACGTGGTAGTCCTTCAACAACTCAAGTCATCTATGCTGCCTCAAGTTCAATTCCCCTGACTAAAGATGTACTAAAGACTCCTATGATCAATGACTACCTTACAATGCACCTCACACAAGTAGTGACACCACAACTTTAGAATAAAAATGATAGCCACCAACTCCAAGTCATAAGTAGGGTAGTTCTTCTCAGGGTCTTCAACTCTCTAGAAGCACAAGTAATTACCTTTCCCTTATGTTTGGTCATTGCAGGTCATGTAAAGTTCTTTTTAGCATGATTTCATAACTCTGATGCATTGCTATCATACTTAGTACATTCCATGTACTAATGCATACTTGTACCTACATTGTTTCACTAATGCAGAGTCTGACGCTCATGCCTCTCACACTTATTTCTAGTTGATCTTTTGACATTCAAAGATTATTGAGTCCTCATGTTTTGAGGACTGAGACACCGTTATAACTTTTCTGTCATTTCAATTTTCATTCATTTGTACGTGGTGTATCGGTTGCGTACCAACCATTTCTTTTGATTAGTAGATGGCTTATTGAGATTTATATTAGACTTCCACTTTTGTCAAACTCTTTTTTGATATAAGACTGTTTTCTTTGAAATATTTATATCCCAATTATATTGTATGATGTATTCTAAGAGTCATGTGTAACGCCTCTTAGGGTTCTATATTCCATGTTACGCCTAGGGTATACTTTGCATGATGACACTCTCTCAATCAGCGGTCGGTGAGACCTTCTCACTTCTGGAGGGCTCCAATTTAGTAGTTCAATTTATTTGTTTTTTTAGTCATTGTCAGTAGAATAGTCAGGGGCGCTTATCTTCAGTTATTAGAGGCATCATAGATAGATAAAATTAGTGAGTTAGTTTAGTCTTGAGTATTCAGAAGTTTTAAACATTTTTACTATTATTAACATTATTTATATTTAGTTTCGGTTTCATACTTTTGCATGAGATATCTTTAATTTATTTTAAATGTCCATTTTATAAGGCTTCCACATGTATGTATACTATTCCACTAAGTAGTCAGCCCAGACCAAGGGTTCCCTTCGGACTAGCAATGATTGTAAGTGTTGGCCACGTCCAGGTTATAGGCTTGGGGTGTGACAAATAGAGTCGCTACACATCATTCTTACTAAAAGACATATTGTAACACCCTGTATCCGAAATAGACCAGATTGCAGATTGTTGGTGTTGCTGGTGGCACCCACAGGCACCATCCACGGACCGTAGAAGGACCCACGGTCAATAGGAGGACCCACCGTCCATCCTGCAGGTCCGTGGTTCGTGTCAGCAACCTCCCAGAACTCAACCCAAAATTTGGCTAAGTGTTGACCCACGACCGGACCTACGGTCCGAGGTCAGGTCACGGACCGTGGTTCGTGTTCGTGGATCGATGGCCCAAAAACCCAGCTTCAGTCTTGTTTGATGGTTAACTAGCACAGACCGTCAGTCGATCGACGGTTCGTAGGTATGACCGTAGGTGAGGGTAGCAGCCAGTTAGATGGAGAATTGTGATTGGGTCAACTTCAGATGGTCATAGATTTTAGCACAAGAGGAATTATGTGTCCCATGACCTATGATATGATAGATAATTGAATCCTCTTTCCAACGCCACCTAGTTTGCTAAAATCTGACCTCTGAGTAAGAAGTTATCCTCGTTTTAGTGAAGGCCTGTCGAGCAGACCTGACCGACGGACACAATCGACGGACCGTCGATAGATTGACGGCCCGTCAGTCCAATCCGTCGATCACTCCGACATCAGTTAAGTCAGGGGTCTTTTGGTCTTTTCCTATTTCGTTTAACCCCTAAGATACGTCGTTTAGACCCTAAATCATGAGGTTTTAGTCAATTTAAGCCTAGAAACATAACTAGAACTTACCTAAGTCAAATCATTAATCAAACTTAGAAGAATTAGAACGCTAAGAGGAGAGAAGAGGTCAAGAACCCTAGTTCAATAACGCAACAAGTTTTCCTCAGTTCCAGCCCTGAAATCAAAGAATTTCTCCGTGAAATTCGTCACCAGGTATGTGGGATTTAACTAGTGGGTTCCTTTCGCCCATTAGGTCCCTAGTTTTCAGTCAGTTTCTTGATTCCATGATTATGAACAAACCTAGGGTTTCTAGAATTACAGCAGATCATCATGAATTAGTTATAAACATGTTCCAAATCAGATTATCATATTATTGCTCAGTTTATTGCATGAATTTTAGAACCCTAGCTATGTATTTCTTTAGTTCTTGAATTACACTTGCTATGTCACATATTTCAGTTATTCAGTTATACATGCCTTAGTTATTAATGAATTAATATCAGTTTTATTGTTGCATTCTCAGTTTGTATGTTCAGTTTTGAGCTATCCAGTATTTACAGAAATTCAGTCATAACCAGTTAACCATATAATTCATTGGGAGTAGGATAATACCGAGTTGGACTAGGGTTCAGCGTACCCATATAGTCCCAGAACTACGAGCCACGTAGGTGTAAGTCCCTTATGTGGGCAACAATAGTTTAGTGATCACGCCAGCATGCCTTTATACCTCTGGCCGGGTATATTGGGTCCTCTCGATAGGGGGTATACATCGGACTCAAAATTTAGCTCATGTGGTTTTATGTCGGTTATTAATTGCTCCCACAGTTCAGTCAGACACTATTGCATTGACCATATTTCAGTACAATTAGTATTCAGTCTCAGCATGTTATAAATTTGGTCATTGCATCAGTTAGCTAAATTCTCAGCATTCAGTATCTATATCATGTTCAGATTATATCATTGCTTATTTGCTTTGTTCAGTTATATATTTATTTAAGCTTTACTCTATCCTTCATGCTCAGTACCTTTCAAGTACTGAAGCATACGTGCGCTACATCTTCTCATGACGTAGGTTCAGGTTCTCAGCACCCAGATCACACTTAGATCGGTTCCCGATCTCTAGTTCAGCAGCATCAGTGGTGAGTCCTCATTTTTCGAGGACAATAGTCATGTTATCTATCAATTTCCAGTCTTTTAGTTTCAATTTTTCTAGATCTAGTTGGGGCATGTTCCAACATTTTTAGTCAGTTTAGAGGCTTATTTCAGACATAGTTAGATTCAGCTTAGTATTGAGTTAATATCTTTTTTGTATTAAACTCATCAGTTATCATTTATCTCAGTTATAGTATATGGGTATTTCCCATATTTTCATTTTAAATTATGATTTAACTTCCGCATCAATTTATTATCTTTAGTATGATCATGATCATGCCAGCAGGGTTTGCTTGGGATCACTTGTGGTCCTAGATCCCGTGTCCGCGTCTCGGGGGTAGTCTCGGGTCGTGACAAACTTGGTATCAACGCATTAGGTTTAAGTGTCCTAGGATGTCTTAAAAGCCGCATTAGGTAGAGTCATTTTTATGGATGTATAGTGCGCACCACATATAATGAGGGGGAGGCTACAAAGTGTTTTAGGAAATCTTAATTTTCTTGTTACTCTTATCGTGCGTATGGTATGATCTAAATTCTATTCTAACTAGACGTTCTACGTTTCAGTGATCATGCCTCCTCGTAGAGCTTATACTAGGAATGAAAATGCCAGGAATGCAAACGTAGCTCCTCCAGTTCCGGATCAGGAAGTCTCAAATGCTGAATTCAGGAATGCCATTCAGATGTTGGCTCAGAGTGTCGCTAACCAGAAATATCAGCGGGTTCAATCTCTTGTGAATGCAAATGTTGGGTCGGCTACAGCCAGGGTGCGAGACTTTGTTAGGATGAATTCGCTTGAGTTCTTAGGATCGCAGAATGGTGAAGATCCCCAGAATTTCTTAGATGAGATCAAGAAGATCTTTGAAGTGATGCAGGTAACTGGGAATGATCGGGTTGTGTTAGCATCTTACCAACTAAATGATGTAGCTCATATTTGGTATACTCAGTGGAAGGCGAACAGGGGTACAGATGCAGCTCCTATTTCTTGGGATTGTTTCAGCGAAACCTTTCTGGATAGGTTTTTCCCCATAGAGTTGAGAGAAGCAAGGGCCCAGGAATTTATGAACTTGAGGCAGGGTAACATGATTGTCCAAGAGTATGGGCTCAAGTTTAACCAACTCACCAGGTATGCTCCTCACATGGTTGCTGATTCCAGGGCTCAGATGAATAAGTTTCTGTATGGAGTGTCAGACTTAGTGAAAACATGGGAGATATGAACATCTCTAGGCTCATGAATCATGCTCAGCAGGTTGAGGGTGATAAGCTTAGGGAACATGCTAAGGATACTAAGAAAGCAAGAACAGGTAACTACGAGTATTCCCAATAGAAATCGGGTGGTGGAAATCGCTCACAGTTTCAGCAAAATTCTTCGACTCCAGCCTCTTCATCAGCTAGTGTTCCATCCTCCTGGTTCAGGAATAATTAGAAAGGTTGAGCATCAGGCTCTAAGTTTCAAGGTAGTATTTTAGGCACAAAAACCTACCCAACTTGCCCTAAGTGTGGTAAGAACCATCCGGGCGAGTGTCTTGAAAAAAAAGAAGGATGTTTTGGGTGTGGTTACTCTGGTTACAGGTTGAGGGATTGTCCTTCTAGACAAGGTGAAGGAGGAAATAATGGTAGAGCTCAGTCTACAACTTCAACAGCACCAGCAGGTAGCCCGACTCAGTAGGGTAACTTATCTGGTACAGGTGGCGGACAACGCCAAAATAGGCTCTATGCTCTTCAGGCTCGTCAAGATCAGGAAGATTCTCCTGATGTAGTCACTGGTACATTACGAGTCTTTGATCTTGATGTTTATGCATTGCTAGATCCAGGGGCTACTTTGTCTTTTGTAACTCCTTACATAGCAGTCCAATTCAGTGTTAGCCCAAAAACTCTTTCAGAACCCTTCTCAGTCTCTACT
>JAJONZ010017290.1:0-26830 GCA_029582445.1 Solanum paucissectum
GGGATGGGAGCAGAGTTTGGAAAACTAGGGTTACTAAAATTAAGAGCATACCCAGTTGTACCAAATCTATAGTCCTTATGTCTACAGTGAAGACCAGATGATTATTATCTCCACTCCGTGCCTACCCATAACACCAACTTACCATGGTATCCCCTCCTTAATTTATGCACCCTAAACCACACACCAAAAGTAAGAACAGTTGCACATCTCACAGAGCGAGCAGCGAAAGAATGGCATGATGCAGAAGGATGCAACATCCACTCTAGTTGAATTCTTAATCAAGCAAAACATACATCTTCAAATCTGATTTCTCTTCTGGGAATATAAACATCAGTTTCATGTAATGCCAAGAAACAGCTCTTCACCAATAACAAAAATGGCAATCACAGTCACAAAAAAAATGGCAATGCCAAAAGCAACATGTTTTCACTTCTCATCAAAAAACAAAAACATGTACCAAGGTCCTGAGCCATCTCAAAATGAAGAAAAAGATCATAACTCACTCCCCACATGGACATCAACAATTGGCTAATCTAAGTCCTTTGGTTGGGCTCATTAAAATCATATTCTTCACTAGAATTGCCAATGCAAATCGGTATCATATTAGTATCACCAACTGTTTGGGATAGGAAGAACAGAAAAATCAACTGAGATTTAGAATGAAGAGTTCCACGAGTAATTGCTCACTGGGAAAAAACAGTAGCCCTCAGTTGTACTACTGAAGAAGATAACATTTGGCTAGAAAGGACTTCCACTGAAGAGGGGTACTGAAGAGAAGTAATTGAAGTTACCTATGCTTGTGCTGGAGATAAATCTCCATCCATAACAGATGTTCATTGTATTATACATTTGTCATCTGCCATGAAGAGATCTAGTAAACTGGTGCCAAACTTACGGACTTCACACCAATAAATTTTATTGGCCGTAGTTCACCAAATTATAACAAAATTCATTTATTTATTTTTGATCAAGTAAGAGGTTTCGTTGATGATAAAAAGATCAACTTGGCGTATACAAGTGATATACCAAGAAGAGGAGAAACCTACTAAATATGGTTCTCTCCAAAAGGCACCCAATTCCATACAGGAATTGCACGGATGCTCCAAAAGAAAATACGCGACCGGAGACTACTCCCTCAATTGAGGAAAGCTAATCTTCACTCCTTCAAAAGCACTCTTATTCCTCTCTTTTCAAGTGACCCATGTCAAAGCAAGAGGAGTAACATCCTAAGCCTTGTGCCTTCTTCCCCTAGCTCCACTCTTCCAGTTGAGCATCAACTCCTTAATCGTTCTTGGCACAACCCAAGAAACTCCAAACCATCTAAAAATATCTAATAAAGTATATAAAACCCCTAAAAATATATATAATCGTGGTGGCTTGCACGCACATCAACTAATTTCACAGGATATCTCTCACCTCCCACCAACAACAAGACTGTTGCTACAATTGTACAAGTGACTCTGTCCACCAAAGCTAAGGATAGAAGAGAGAAAATCACCTAGTGAGGAAAAAATTTCATCAGTTGGGATTTGAACCTGAGACAGATTTTTTTTCTTGAAAATGAGTCATCCTGATTGTCAATCCACTTTATTGATCGTTAGCCCACACCTTTCGGTGCTAAATTCCCTGTGAAGGTATGAAGGTCGGGGATTATGGTATAAGGTGAGTAGGTAGCCGAGTGTGGTCTCCCATTAGGTGGGACAGGTAGGGGGCTTTCCTTGTATCCTCTTCTTATTAGTATTACTATTTAGTAATCATGTAATTTCTTATTCTTATATGTGTTTCCACCATCTGTTGCTTCATTTCGTTTTGTATTTTAATATTTTGTTGTCATTTTTTATTTTATTATTTTTTGAAACTGGCAACTTATTTTGTCGTCATTTTTTTCTTACAACCCTTCTATGACTAACTTCCCTTCTAAGTTGAGGGTCAATTGGAAACATCCTATCTACCCCACAAAAGTAGAGATAAGGTCGGTATACATCTTACTCTTCTCATATCCCACTTGTTGGATTACACTGCATACATCGTTGTTGTTGTAAATAAAAGATAAATAAACTCAAACTCTACATTTTCTTATGTACGACATGGATTTATCCTTTTTACTTATTCAACTAAAGTGTGGAAGGAGGAAAGAGCAAAGTAGTGAGATTACTTGGTTTTGATGACAAGGGAACAATGAAAAAGGGATGAAAAAGCACAATTCAAGAAGGATAAGATAAGCTAACACAAAAAAGTATTGACAATATTTCTCTGTAAATCTATTCGGATGATATGCAAATTTATGCAGCCGAGTCACGAGGGCTTCTTCTTCTACTCCCTTCCCGGAAGATAGAGGGAACTTAGCCTCTGACAAAGTAGTAGGAAAGCCATTTGAACCAGAGATATAATTCAAGGATAAATTGAGCAAGTACTTCCTTTTGAACACCTTTTTGAGGAATAGGGATGGAAATAAACAAAGAATTCATCCTTAAACATCAAGTTGGAGGCAAAAGGATATGTTTGAGTAATGCATGCTACACAACTCAAATTATACACAATTCTCCATCAAACTTGACCATCAAGACATCATGGTAGTCTCTACATCAACAATAACATACCTAGTGTAATGCCACAAGTAGGGGTCTGTGGAGGGTGACATGTTCGCAGACCTAGCCTCTACATCATGGTAGTCTCTATTCCACCAAATATACAAGTGAAACTAAAAAGTTCTTTTAAAGCTTTCCACACCATTCCTTAATATGTCATAGTTGACACTTGACATTAAATCCAACATTCGATAGTAACTTGTCACTTTCAAGGTGTTTGACATTCATCTCAATGTCCCTAAATTTTAATCCCATCCTACAGTATGCCAAGACATAAAGGCTAAAGCAAAAGCTTATCGTCATGTCAACACATTTACATAAGCCACTCCACTTCATCTAAAGCCCAACTTAAGGTATCAGGAAAAAACTAATGCATATGCACCAATTTAAAATTGTCAACTTATCACTTTAAGGCAATTCCCTATTGTTCCCATATTAATCCGACCGACATAATTGACCCTATAATCAAGGTTGGATTGTCTCTAAATTTTTGTACATACATACATATAGACTATGCTCGAAATTGCACCGACTACTAATATGATAAATTAGAATCTACATTCACACTTATTTCGGTACTAGCAGTTACTTTTGTTTGATGTAGTCAAAAAAATGGCACAAGGGCAAAGGCAATAGTCGGAAGCAATTCAATTATTAATCAAGAAAGGAACTATGGTGGCGAATAAAAATCAATAGATTGTGAAAAGAGTTCTATGAAACAAATCAAGAATGGAACTTACAAGGCCCACAAATCAAAACCTTTTTTATCCTAAAACTCATACACAAACCCCGTCAACAACTTCATGTTATACCTATGTTCCTATATATCCATCTTCCTCGCTTCAATAGGAATCCTATACCCAAAACAACTAACTATTAAGTACCATGAATTGTCAAACAACCTTTTTAGGTTATTCTCTGTTCTTTACATGTTCATCTTCCTTATTTGAATTGCAATCTTAAGCATCATAATTCCTAGCATTATGGGATGGCCCATCAAATTCATTTCAACACATAGAATTCAGGAAGTTATTCACATCCCTTTGTTTTTTACCCTAATTTCATTGATTTCTCACTAACAAGATTCAAAGCCTACAACTTACGTATCTCATAAGAGAGGGAAGAAAGCCCAAGGGAATGGAGTGTGGCCCCCTTAGCAAACATGTGGGTTATTTTGGAAAGAGAGAAATAGGAGGGATTTTGAAGGAGTGGAGCAAGCTTTTTAAAATTTGCGAAGTAGTTTTTTGTCTCTAGTTTTCTTTGGGTGTACTTCAAGGTCCCTATGTGTTTAGAGGATTGGGCCTCTTTTGTTGAGAACCATATTATGGCGTAGATACTCTTTTTGGTATATGGCTTGGCTTGTATGCGAGGTTACACAATTGTTAATAACATTCAAAAAAAATTACATATTGCCCTAGGGTTGGGTTATATTTACTCGCACACTTATTCTTGGCACTTGCAGCTTTATATTTGTGATTAACGCGGTACTAGTTCTTTAATCTCCAGAACTAATCCTCAAAGCTTACCTCTTCCTATACTAGGCTAGATTACAAAATTATCTAGGTAGGAAAACTACTCAATGGGCCAATATGTCTGCATCTCAAACAGGACACTCATTATGAGCTGTAATCTTCGACTGTATGATGAGAATTTTGTTGTCCGATTCTTGATTCTTTTTTTTATGACAATTCTTGATTCTCGCTATCATCTTTTCTACAATAGGCATGCAATGTTGAATGCTTAGCTTCTTGGAAGAGAGGGTGGAAGAGAGTGGTACCCACAAATATTGGTAAGGTATTTCCCCTTTTGAGAATAGCATATCACTGATGATTTGATCCTTGAAGCTCTGAGAAACTCCTGCCAGATATATTGAACTTCTTTCTAGATTTTCTTGTAGTCCAGATACTTGAGAGAAGTGTTGAAAAGCTTGTATCATTAGCTGTATAGATTCTTTATCGGCTCAGCAACACATTAAAAGATCATCGGAAAAACAGATATACACTATTTGAAGTCTCTCACACCTGGATAATAGATGAAGTTTGGGTTGTATCTAAGTTGCTTCAAGGATCTGTTCAAGTACACCATGGCTAGGACAAAGAGGTAGGGCGACACTGGGTCACCCGCCCATTTGGATTGGCTTTAAAAAAATAGTTTTAAAGTCAAAAATAAAAAAATCAAACTTAAATGACTTTTTTAAGTCAAAAAATAAAAAGTAGGGGGAGGCCTACTTTTGGTTGTTAACTTATTTTAAGACATTTTAAACTTATTTTAAGTTATTTTTAAAATTGTCAAACACTTCCTAATTTATTTCAAGTCATTTTTGACTTGTTTTAAGTTATTTTTTATATTTACCAAACACTTCTAGAAGTCAAAAACCGACTTAAAAGTAGGTTTGACCAACTTTTAAGCCAATCCAAACACCCTCTTAGTCCCTTTTTGCTTGGAACTTGGGAGCCAATCCACCATTGATAACCAATACATATTGGACAATAGTTACACATTCCATTATCTATTTCACAAATTTACCAGGGAAGCCAAATTCAATCAACACCATTCTTAGAAATCCCGAGTCCCGAGTCCACAGAGTCATAAGCTTTCCTTATATCCACTTTTACTATACATCTTGGAGAAACTCCCTTTCTAGAGTAACCTTTGACTAGTTCATGAGCTATAATCACATTGTCAAGTATACTCCTCCCCTCTATAAATGTAGATCGTGAGGACCTTACCAGATATTCTACCGCTATTTGGAGGTAAGGACCCTAGCTATCAATTTATAGAAAGTCGTACAACATGCTATGGGTCAGAACTCTTTAACATTAGTGGGGTTTGGTACTTTGGGAACGAGAGTCACTGTGGTACAATTCATAGCAGAATAATTTTCCATTTTCAAAGAATCCTCGAATTGCTGCTAGCACCTCCTCACCTGTTGTCCCCCAGGATGTTTTAAAAAATTAAGCTAGAAACACATCAATGCCTGTGGCTTTGTCCAAGGGTAGTTTTTAAGAGCTAATAATACCTCCTCCCTGGTGATCTCCTTAATTAGTTTCATTTGTTGATCTTGTGTAAGGCATGGTCCATCTCGGGCAATGCTGATATCAAGACTGGCCATTTCAGCTGCTTGTATTCCCAACAGGTTCTTGAAGAACAGTAGGAACTCTTGTTGTATCTGTGTCGGTTCAGTTAATAGGTCCCCAGCTTCAGTGCTAATACTGGCCACCTTGTTTCTAGCTTGTCTTGCCTTCATGAACGCATGAAAAAACTGTGTTTGAATCTCCATCGGATATCCAAGTAGCTCTAGATCTCTGTCATAAAACCCTTTACCTAAATAATTGACCATTCTTAAAGTTTTACTAACAATGTTCTCTCCTTGCTGATTAGCTCAAGATTGAATAGATCATTATGTAATTGTGACTAAGCTATTGCAAGTTGGTCATGCAATGTTTCAACCTTCCTGTCCAGCTGAGTCATTTCCCTGTTCATATGTTTGGCTTGTTGTTCAATTAACTTCAATTTACTCCAGACACTATACATGATGTGACCATTTATGGAATGGTTCCAGCTATTTTGCAGTATCTCCTTGAAGTCCTTTTTATGCAATAGCTCATTATATAATCTGAATGGCCTTGGTAATATTTGTAGAGTGACCTCAGTGTAGATCACAATCGGAAATGGGTATATTCATCTGTTCATCTTCTTTACCTAAATAGGGTTCTTATATATCAAAAACAACTAATGTGAATACACCAATTAGAATTGTCAAACAACCTTTTAAGGGCATAACCATTCTAATATATTCATCTTCCTCACTTGAATCACAATCTTAAGCAACTTAATTCCATCTTATTGGGGTGGCCCTCCGAACCCATTTTTCAACACACATAATTCAGGAATTCAATCACATCCATTTGCTCACCTAGTTTGTTGACATCTAGATAACAAATTCGAAGTGGTCTATAACTTAATGCCTTAACCATATATCTAAGGTTGGATTCTGTTCATCGCAAAATTTTTCTTGGTGCTTTCAGCTTTATATTTGTGATATATGTGGTCACAAAAAAACAAAGGAAAAAATAAAAAGAATAGTCACTTGAAGCAATTCTATAAAATCAATCAAGAATAGAATTGCATGGCTGATCAAATCAAACGCCCTTTTTTTCTAAAGCTAATCCACAAACCTCAGAAGCATCTTCAGGTTATATATTGTTCTTGTTTATTCACCTTCCTTACTGAAAAGGAATCTTATACATCAAAAACTACTAATGTGTTTACACCAATTAAAATTGTCAATCAACCTTTTAAGGGTAACTACACAGTCTCACTTGGTTGTTCATACCACCTGTTACCCTCCTACCAACACATGTATTGGATAACTCTATCCTTGGGCAGAAGGGTAAAAAAAAAACCTAGAATTTTTTTCGTGTGCTAGGATTTGACCTGGTCTCCAAGGTTTTCAGCCACTTCATCAACCGCCAAGCCACACCTGGGTGCTACTCGAATTGAACCCAAATATCAAGCAGCTGCCCCAGTCTTCACTGAACTAGAACACCACTTTGCAGCCATCTCCCAACACAGATTTCACGAATTTGTTCAATTTGATGAAAGCTGTTCGCTTTACACCTTTTCAAGTATTCATGTTCCATCATATTCCAAGAACGAGATTTGAAGTAATCTGTAGTTAACTTACTACCTTAATCTAACCCTAAAATTATCAGGGTTTTGTTCATTCGCAGACTGAAATCAATTTTCAAGGAAATAAAATCAAACAATATAATTTGACATAACTATCAAATAAAAAGCTTCTTTTTTTTCGATAGTAACAACACAAACCTGGTCAACACCATCATCATCTTCGTCGTCAAGGAGATCGAAGGGATTACGAAAAGTAGCGGAAGAAGGGGGAGGAGATTCAGATTCATCTTCGCTATTGATTAGTTGTTGAGTCTCAGCTGGTTCTTGTTCCTTCAAGATTTTCTTCATCAAACGAACCGACATTTTTTCAAGATTTATCAAGTTTCCCCAAATTCAATCTATGTTTCTTCTCTCTTCTTCTTCTGTGTTTTAGCTGCCGAAACAATTCCACCCTTCAATCTAATCCAAGGTTTAAATACAGATACTAATGCCAATTTTATTTTTATTTTTTATTTTTATAAAAGAATTGATGCAAGTCGCCTAGTTGTTGTTTTTTTAAAATCATTTTTCAACATAAAAATAATTTATTTATTTATTTGGGTTGTTATTGTTTTTCAAATTCTTGAAAATTCTAAGGTAGATTCCGAATTTTTGTTGCCAAACTTGTTTTGTGGAATTGAACACCGAAAATAGATGGAAAAAATTATTAAATGCCTTCTTGAACGGACATTCGATATATGATTCAATATTCCTCAAGTAGACATTATATATTGAATTTACAAAGTTTATTTGATACATAAATAAACTTAATAGGATAGATTTTGATATGAAAATTCAATAATTACTTATAAAAAAAAGATATTTTAACAAAATATGTCCATAAGGGAAAAGGCATAGAACTCATCTTAAATTTGTCACTAAAAGTCAAATAAATTAAATACTCAAATTATTATGGCAATTTATTACATATATAACCTTGTTTAAGGTGATATTGATATTATCTTTGAAGGTGACATGGCAAATAACGTGTGTGAGAAGAAGAAAAAAATAACAAAATTATACACCTGACACTATTTTATTGATCATTATATAATTAAGTATTTTTAGTATAAAATAATTTTTAATATATTAATTATGTTAAAGAGAAAATGGTCAAATGACCCCCCAGCCTATTACCGGATTTTCAAGTACACACTTATCCTTCGCAGGAATCCTATTACCGCCTGAACTACTTTAAATGGAATAAACCCTTAAGTGCTGAGTTGACATAGATAGTGTATTTCACTCTCTTTGAGAGAGTGAGTTGCCTATTATTATTTTTTTAATTTCAGTTTTTTTTCTAATTTTCTTTTTTTCTTTCTCTTTCTTTCTTCTTATTTATCTATAGAGTTAATAACTTTGATGGCCACTCAACTATCAACTCTTTTCACAGAAAGTCACTCAACTTTCATTTTTAATTCAAAAGTCACTCAATTATGACTTCTTTGCATAGAAAGTCACTCAACCTATTTTATATTTTTTTTCACTAAAATTTGCTGACATGGAATTTTTATTTTTAACCAAAATTTTAAAAATCAAATACATATCCATTTAAATAATTTAATGACCCGCCCCAATTAACCCGATCCGCTAAAAATATGATATTAAACTTTTTATTTTATCATTAGTTCCCCAAATCATTTTCTCTTGTCTCATTTTTCTCCTAGCGTTCTTCTTTTTTTTTTTTTTACTTTTTAAAAACCTTTTTTAAACTCTAAAAACAAATACAAGCCCTCAATTAGGTGAGATCTAACTTTCACCTAGAATCTTTAATATGTGAGAAACACTTTCACATTATGCTCATGATGTGTTTATGAGAATGAACTTTCAATCAACACAATAACATCATTATAATCATGGTCTCTTCATTCATGGTCATGCATAAGTGTGTGTGAGAATGGACTTTCAACAAAATCACAATTACATCAAAGTCATGATCACTTTACTTTCTCATAAGATGTTCTTAAAGCATGAACACACTTTCACAAAGCATGTATAATATCATATATATTTCCCCTTTAAGGACCAAAGACCATATTAAATCCACACTGCATCTAGAATTCATCATATTAGACATGGATATAATTATAGTTCAAGTAATCAAGTCATTCAATGCATGATCTCAAATACTCATAATATAGGTCATGTTGGTGGAGTCTTTCCACAATAAAACCACATACAATTCAACACACATAATAGCTTAGATTATAATCATGTTCATAAAGTATACATATGAAGCCACAATTAGGCATAAGTCTCATGTTTTACCCCTCTTGGATCAAGGATCAATTTCAACCAATCACTTTTAGGGTTACTACATTAAGCATGGAAGACAACATGATTCAAATAAATCAACTAATACAACATAATCTCATAATATTCATCTCACCACAATTCACCCACATCACAAAATCACAAATTGGGGACATGGGGGTTCATGGGTTCTTGGAGAAAATTCAACATCAAAACCATAGAAATTCCTCAATTAGTACATAATTCAAGTAATCAATTCATTATATTCATGATTCTATAACATTCTACTAATATAAATCAATACCCACACTTTAAGATCCAATTTGAGAAATTAGGGTAATTCATGGATTCATGGGAGATGTTATCATAAAGCCACCATAAAACAACAATTCAATCTTAATATAAGATAATTAAATCATTGAAAACGGTTTTAGAAAAAATCCATGACTTGGAGTGAAAACCCTAGGTTTTGGAGAATTTTCCTACTTTGAAATTGAGAGTTTGAGGACTTCATGAAAGAAAGCTAACCATGAATCAAAGACTACCATACCTTAGGTGTATAAATCTAACAAATTCGTGTGAGAAAGGTCCCTTCTTCAAGCCCTAACTTGATCTTCTTCTTCTTCTTCTCCTCCTCCTCCTCCTAACAATGCTAGAAGAGAAAGAATCCAAGAAGAGAAAAAGTGTTTTGGTGAAGAAGATCTCTACTCGGGGTGGATGGGAGGGGTTCTATGACTTTTTCATGTTCATAATTGGTTTAGTATTTGACATGTTAATTTTTTAAAAAAATTCATGTATAGGTTAGATCTCCACTTTCAAGCCATAATATTATAAATTTAGCATCATAGATCAATTAAGACATCCAAATGACTCGTTGATGTTACTCATATATATGGTAAATAATTCATTAGAGGTGAAAGTTTGATATTTCTATAATTTAATTTTGATAATTCGATAATCGATAATTAAAAATAGACATTAAATACTCTTTTGAAAATCGTTCTATATACGAGATATTTTAATGGTATTTCTGTGCATGAGAACATAGTAATAAAAAAGGCAATAGTCAAAATATGATTCATTTTGACTAAGCACCCTAATCAACTTTTGATACAACAATTCAATTTTCAATGCCTGACATTCAATTGAATTTATAAAATTGAGGATCGATATAAATTATATTTATAAAATAGCACATTCAAATTATTTTTTTAAATAATCAAATACTATGGTCATCACCATCTTTATGAAATGAAAAACAACGGATGCTAAGATAATTTGTATGATTGTTTGGTATGATAATAATTTTTTCGTCTGGCAATCCTACTACGACTTTTAAGATATTTATATTGATCATGAACAAGAACAATATTGTTGTTATAGTGATAGTTGCTATAATTGTAGTTTCTTCCATGGTGTATCTTACTTCTCTCTTTCTTTTTCCTCCAAATATCATTTTGAAATATCAAAATGTAATAGAATGATTAGGAGAAATCATTAAGGAAAATTAACACTTTTTGGCAAGTGTTTAATAAATTTCTTAAATTATAAAGATAATATATAACATTTTTTTCTCCAGTTATTGGTATAATTTGATTTCAATCCTTTTAATTAATATATGATTCATTACATTTAATCTTAAATTAACTATAAAACATAATTATTTTTGTCCCCTTTACGTACAAAACATGTTATTAGATCTAATTTTAGAACTATATTACCAGTAAATTTGACGTAACAACACAATTTTAGCATAACATAGGTAACATTGGATTTATATAATTGCAAAAATTTATCCAAGAAAGATGTAGAAAAACTTGTTGAAAGCGTTTAAATAAAATAGAGAAAATATATGTTTAGTCATCGACGACCCCTTAAACTTGTTTGCATAATTCACTTAGACACCTCAATCAGGACTAGTACCTATTGAACACCTAAACTATTTAAAATGTGTACCTATTAAACACAAAATGCGGATGTGACAAAAAATATGGATCTCATGAATATTAAGCTCGTGAATAGATCCAAATACTATATTTTTTATTTTTCTTATTAAAAAACTTGTACCTTTTTTTTCTTTTATTGACATTTGGCATTGAGTAATAACTATTTTTTTTATTTAAAAAAAATTCTTAATCAACAAAAGAAAGTCATTAAGTCAGTCTTCTTCCCCATTTTCTTTTTTGGTCATACTTCTGTACTTTTTTTCTCCATCTTCATCCTCAATTTTCAGTTCTCAAACTTCTTTATTATTTTTTTCGTTATTTTTTTCATTCATTATATTAAAAAAACTGAATCTACTGGGCAAAATTTGTAAGAAGAAAGAAGATTTCGATTTGGAGTTAAAAAGTTGTCCGACGTCCGTCAGTTCCTATTTTTGATCATTTCGAGCAAACATCACCACTCAAATTAAAATGTAAATCCATTGAATTTATTAAAATGATATTAGATAATTCTATAGAATTTACTTGAGTACTCTCAATTTCTCTTTGCCATCGTTCAAGGACATCGATTTATTTTCCACAAATATCTCAATAGTCATTCCGCTAAGCTACACATACGTCACAACTTATTTCACTATTTATATTTATATTAATCCCATAGTTTATAATAAGGAAAAAATGAATCTTGTCAGATGAGTCGATAACATGGGTGATAGTCGTGTGCTAGGGAAAGAAGAAGAAAGACCAAAGGGTTAATCTTTTAGTTGATTAACATTTTGAATTATTAATTATTGAATTTTTTCTTTCATTTTTTAAAATTGAAAATTTATTTTTTATGATTAGATTGGACCCACATGCCACATGTCATAGTCGTATTTGTGACTTTTTCAAGACACAACGTGTGAATTACACGCACATTTTTTTTAGCTAGTTGTCATTTTGTGTTCTATACATACCTATTTATTAATATTAGAGTGTCTAATAGGTACTAGTCCTAGTTAAGGTATCTAAATGAATAATGCGGACAACTTTAAGTAGCCGTTGATGACTTAAGCTGAAAATGTACCATATATTTTTTCTGTGAAGGGTTTTGGAAAGGATTTTCAAACTTAAATAAGAATTCTTCTTCTTTTTTTCCTCTCCTTGCTTTGTTGAATGATTAAACTTTTCCATGATTGCTATAAATTTATAAAATAAAAATAAAAAGACAAACAAGAGGGATAAAGTTCTTGTAGGAGGTTTTAATTAAATCTTTTATACTATCTTAAAGATTTTTACTATTTTTAATTATTTAACCTTATAAAGAATATAAAAGGAATATATCTCAATTTAGATACACAAGCTTGTAATTTCTCTTATTTGTAGCAACACCAAATATAATTATGCCATAATCCTAGGGATTTAAAAGGGTATTACAATCTTTTTTATGTAGTACTGATGAACTAATTGATTTGATAATGCGGTACATTTTATGATTATAATACCCTTTAGCTTAAAGTTTACTAAATGCTGACCTTTTGGGAATCTCATAAAGATTATAACCTGGATCAGATCGATTCTTTTTTGAATCTCTGTACATGCAATTTCCTTGACACAGAGGACGCTCTCATATTCTTTCGTACATAAGTATTTGGTATTTTGAGAATATAGTCTTTGTTTGACCTATTGTTTGGGTGTTTAGTTGTTCTCTACTGCAGGTGTGTATTATGTATGCATAAATAGATATTTAAACTTGTATAAAATTGAACAAGTAGACACAGATTTTTCTCGCTTTCCAATGTGTAAACTTATTGTCAATTTACACACTACTTTTGCTCGCTTTCCAATTGGTTGACTTTTATTTTGTTAGAGTTTTGATTTTACTGTAATACATTTTGATACAACCTCATTTAAGTTCTCATTCTATCGTGATAATCTACCTTGCAGCTTAAAGTTTACGAGTGCACAGTATGAATCGTAGAAATTTGTACGGTCCGTCGTCTGTACTCGTAGACTCCAGGTATGTTTATGAAATTTTGCTAGGTGTAGAGTCAAACGATGAAAGCCTTCTACGAATCGTAGTAAAACATATGGTCCATAGATGGGCTTTCGTTGAACCCGAAAACATAATTAAAGACCCGGCCCGCAACCCTTTTTAATAAAACCCTTTAAAATTCATCCCCCATTTACCTTCAACCTCCAACTGTTACAAACCATTTTCCCTTCCATTTTCCCCATATTAAAACTCCATTGATCTATCATCATCTCCAATTCTCATTCCTCCTTTCTTCTCCAAAGTCAAACTACCCTACGAAATTCAAATCCTTCATAATTGTGCAATGGTCGTGGTCAGTCGAAATCAAAAGCAAAGAAGTAGAATCACTCACTCACACAACTTAAATTAACTCATAAAGGTATGGATTTGATCAATGATTACCAATGTTTGTTGAAATTTAGGTTGTAACTTTACTTAGGGTTGAAATTTTGTATGAACTATTATGTTAAAATCAAACCTAGGTATGATTTTTTTGTGGGTTGTGATGCTCCCCCCAATATGAACATTCACCCGTGAACAGATCTAGACAATTCCCTTGTTGTGTTTTTCTTTTTTCTCATAGGACTTTATTTGCGAGTCTATATTTGTTACAGTCGCAAACCTGAAGTCAAATTCTAAAAATTTTAACTACTAAGCTTTGCATAGCTATCTCGTAAGAAGACATATAAATTGCACCTTCAACCTACTTAAAATCTAATTGAGTCATTGTGAAGAAATAATTGCCAATTATCAAAATGTGACTCACCTTAAGTCGTAAATAGTTGGGGGTACTCCTTCCTCATTTCCTCTTCCGCTTCCCAAGTCATTTCCTCGACATTGTTATTTCTCCATAACACTTTCACAGAAGCTACATCTTTAGTTTGAAGCTTTCTTACTTGCCGATCTAAAATCGCTATTGGTACCTCTGCATAAGATAATTCTTCAGTGATACAAATATTTTCAATGGGCATAATATGTGAAGGATCTCCAATGCACTTTCGCAACATAGAAACATGAAATACAAGATGGACTGCTTCCAATTCTGAAGGCAAATCAAGCTCGTATGCCACCATACCGATCTTTAGAATAATATTATACTGTCCAACGTACCTAGGACTGAGCTTTCCTTTCTTTCCGAATCCCATTCTGCCCTTCATAGGAGATACTTTCAGGAAAACCCAATCTTCTACATCAAACTCTAAGTTCCGTCAACGAACATTTGTATAAGACTTATGCCAACACTGTGTTGTGTGAAGCCGATCTCTAATAGGCTTAACCTTTTCAATCACCTGTTGGACTAGATTGGGACCTAGCAAATCTGCTTCCCCGAGCTCAAACCAACCGATCGGGGACCTACACTTCCACCCATATTGTGCTTCGTAAGGGGCCATCTGAATACTAGCTTGAAAGCTGTTATTATAAGCGAACTCGATAAGAGGTATATGTTGATCCTAACTTTCTTTAAAATCCAGCACACAGGCACGTGACATCTCCTCAATCGTCTGAATAGTACGTTCTGCTTGTCCATCAGTTTGTGGATGAAAAGTGGTGCTAAGGTTTACCTGAGTGCCTAGACCCTTCTGAAATGATCTCCAAAAATGTGATGTAAATTGAAGGCGGACAATCTCCTGAATGTAAAGCCTGGCATAATCTTCAGCTAAATATGTCGTCCTAACTGACAAGAAATGAGCAGATTTTGTTAGCCTATCGATAATTACCCAAATGGAATCAAACCTTCGTGGAGTGCGAGGTAAACCAATGATGAAGTCCATTTTATCATATCCCATTTCCATGATGGAAGCTCAATATACTGGGTTAGGCCTCCAAGCCTCTGATGCTCTACTTTAACTTGTAGACAGTTGGGACATTCAGCTACCATCTCCGCTATATCTTTTTTGATGCCCTTCCACCAATAGATCTATCAAAGGTCCCGATACATCTTCGTTTCTCTAGGGTGAGCTGCATATTTAGAACAATGGGCCTCTGAAAAGAATCTTTGTACGAAGCTATCCAACTGTCGGTACACATAAGCGACACTGGTATCTAAGGACTCCATCTCCAGTTAGCTCAAATAAATGTTGTTTCTGCTGTGGAATCTTTTCCCTCAATTTCCTAAACTCAGGATCTTCACGACAACACCTCCGCCATATTCTTAACGACAACACCTCCGCCTCTCGTATCTACCAAGCGTACTTGCAAATCAACTAGCTGGCATAGGTCTTTTGTAATTCCAGCCTTGTCAACTTCAACATGACTTAGACTACCCATGGACTTCCGGATGAGCGCATCAACAACAACATTAGCCTTGCCGGGATGATATAAAATGTCAACATCATAGTCCTTTAATAATTCTAGCCATCTCCTTTGTCGTAGGTTCAACTCCATCTACTTAAGCAAGTACTGAAGGCTTTGGTGATCAGTGAAAATATCTATATGAACCCCGTATAGATAATGCCGCCAAATTTTTAGGGCAAAGACAACTGCAACCAACTCAAGATCGTGTATAGGATAATTCTGCTCATGCTTCTGCAACTGTCTAAAGGCGTATGCAATAACCTTACCATGATGCATAAGAACACAACCTAGGCCAATTCTTGAGGCATCACAATAAACAATATAGCCCTCATTATCATATGGAAGAGTTAGGATAGGCGCGGTTGTAAGCCTTTTTTTTTTAGTTCCTAAAAGCTATGTTCGCATGCCACGGTCCACTGAAACTTAGTTGCCTTATGTGTCAATTTTGTCAGTGGTACAAAGATAGAAGAGAATCCCTCCACAAACCTTTGGTAATACCCTGCCAAGCCTAATAGTTGCGAACCTCCGTTGGATTCAAGGGCCTCGACCAAGTCATCACTGCTTCAATTTTGTGGCCATCAACCTTAATACCCTCACTTGTAATAACATGACCAAGAAAAGCTACTGAAGTAAGCTAAAAATCACATTTAGAGAATTTATCATATAACCTGCAATCTTGGAGAGTCTGTAATACAACTCGCATGTGGTCTGCATGCTCAGCTTCCGACCGTGAATATATAAGAATGTCATCAATAAACACAATCACAAATTCATCCAAGAATGGTTTGAAGACCCGATTCATAAGATCCATAAAGGCTGCTGTGGCATTTGTAAGCCCGAAAGACATGACAAGGAATTCAAAATGGCCATACCTCATCCTAAATGTTGTTTTTGGGATATCAACTTCCCTAACTCGCACCTGATGGTAACCAGGCCACAAGTCAATCTTGGAAATGCATTTGACACCTTGTAATTGGTTGAATAAGTCATCAATCCATGGAAGAGGATATTTTTTCGTTATAGTGAATTTATTTAGTTGTCTATAGTCAATACACATCCGTAAGGATCCATCTTTATTTCGAACAAAAAGCACCGGGGCACCCCATGAGGAAGTACTTGGCCTGATAAAGCCCTTATCGAGCAAGTCTTTCAGTTGTTCCTTCAATTCTCGTAGCTCTACAAATGCCATTCTATAGGAAGGAATCAATATATGTTGAGTATTAGGAAGCAAGTCTATAGAGAAATCAATTTCCCTTTTTGGGGGAATTCCTGGAAGATCATCAGGTAATATCATTAGAAATTCATTCACGATAGGAATTGACTGAAGAGTCATGGGCTCCTTATCAGTGTCCTCTACATGAACCATATGGTATATACAACCTTTAGCAATCAACTTTCGAGTCCTAAGGTATGAAATAAACTTACCCTTAGGTGTGGCTGCATTACCCTTCCTCTCAAGGACTGGCTCACCTGTAAAGTAAAATATGACTATCTTTGCACGACAATCAATATTAGCATAGCAAGCTGCCACCAATCCATACCCATGATAACATCAACATCTAGCATAATCAACTCAACTAAATCAAAGGGGGTTGGACGATCATTAATTAACACCGTGCAACCTCGATAGACACGAATAGCTAAAATAGAGTCACCAACCGGTGTAAAAACCTCAACTAGTTATGGCAACAACTCAGATTTCATATCAATCTTTCTAGAAATAAATGGAGTAATATATGAAAATGTAGATCCAGGGTCTATCAATGCGTAAACAGCTTGAGCAGATATCATCAATATACATGTAACAACATTAGGGGATGCCTCTGAATCCTTTCATCCTGTGAGTACACAAAAGTGGTTCTGGCCACCGCTCAAACTTGTATCTCATTCGCCTTTCCCTCTACCACGACCCAGAGTAGACTGTGGTCTTGGTCGTGGGGTACGGACTGAGGGTGAAGATGCTGTTGTGGATCCTGAAGGTTGAGCTAGATCACTTCTGTTCAACCTTAGGCACCGACTAATAAAATGTCTTGTCTGCCCATAATGATAACATGTAGTTGGATCGTGTCTAAACTGCCCAGTGTGTGGCTTACCATACTGTGTACATAAAGGAGTGGGATGTCTTATCTGTACGGAACAATCCTGTCGATGACCCTCAGGCTGGTCTGAGCTATGACCTGGTCCTGACTGACTATAACAATCAAACCGCGGTCCCTGCACTTGTGGTGAGACACTACCCGCTGGCCGAGGTGGATATTGATGGAATAGGGCCTAAAATCACCAGGTGGATCCCTATAAGACCCCATAGTACGGGCCCTCTTACTCTACTCCCTATCCCTGTGGGTATCACAAATCCGTTTAGAAAGGTCCTTTGTAGTATGAGCAAAATCCTGTATGTCGGAAATATCTACATCATTCGATAAGGATGCTACCCTACAATCTCTAATCAGATGATTTGCCAAACCATCAACATAATGATAAACTCTGGCTCTCATGGTACGTACAATATCTGGTGCATATCTTGCCTAATAATTAAACCTGTGGCTATAAGCCCTCACACTCATGGTTCCTTGCTTCAGATTGATAAATTGGTCAAGACGGGCCTCTTGAACTTCCCGTGGCAAATAGTGGGCAAGGAAGGCCTCAGAGAAGTCCTCCCACTCTTTTGGCGGAGCATCAGGTCCTCTAGATCTCTCCCAGGCCTCATACCAAATGATGGCTACATCACGTAGCGGAAAAGAAGCCAACTTCACTGCCTCTGTGACGGAGGCATGCATTACCCTTAATACTCTATATATATGGTCTATAAAGTCCTGGGGATATTCAGTAGGACTAGATCCTGTAAATAACGGAGGGGGCAAATGAAGAAACTCTCGTACCTTTGAACTTTTTGGCCGGTCTCTCCGAGTATCTACTCCTGACTCCAGTTGTCTCTCATAAATAGAAACCATCCTACTCAGCAACTGAACTGCCTCCATTATCCCCTGTTCCCCAGTTTTTGGTGGAGGAACAATATGTACTGGAGGTCTTGTGTCCATAGCTTCCTCAGGTACCAATAGAACTAGTGAGGCTGGGGGTACTGCATCTCCTTGGGCTTCAACAGGTGCCGGGGAGGCTGGTACTAGGGGTACTGGAGATTCACCCTGTGCCTCCAAGGGAAATCTATCCCTTTGACCCAGTGGGGAACGACTAGTACCTTCCCTTGGATCCATACCTATCTCTTGATTTTCCATATCCGTAGCGAGTGTAGTCTGTTAGATAAGAAACATAAAGCACAATTTAGATTTCAAATGTTCTTATACTTTTAGACTATAGCACCATCTATTAGTTTAATAAAATGTAACCATTCCTAAATGCCCTGTAGCCTCTTGATTATAAGTGTGGTGCACAACACACCCATAAACAAGACTCTACTAGACACGACTTGTGGACCCCCAGGATATAACCTGCTTTGATACCAAGTTTCTCACACCCCAAAATAGGGGAGTAACTGGCACTCGATACCCTATAAGATCGAGTTACCCACTAAAACATACTAGCTAACCAAACTAAGAGACAAAAAGATTGGGCAACACAACTTCTAAAAAGTGAAGCCTGGACCCTGAAGGCATGACCTGATGAGAATAAACCATACAAATAATGGTATACAAGCCCCCAAAAAATAAAGATATACTATCTAGCCGACGATTCCATAACCGAAGACATACCTACCTACACACATATATATACATGCCAATACTATGGGTTGGAGATTGAAACATACAAAAGAAAATCTAGAATATTGTGTCCATAATAGCCTCTATGAGTGATATAAGCACTGTCAGGACAAGGCCCCGACTATACTCAAACTGTACAGCAAAAGTAAACATCCTCTGATAGCCCCAGGATAAGATTGAGCTTACCAACTTACAACTGAACCTGAATCCTAGGGGGTGGGTCGATTAGAGTCCCTGCCTATACCTGCTCGCACGAAACAAAAAGAAGCGTCCCAGACAAAGGGATGTCAATACGAATAAAAATGTATTGGTATGTAAAGCGAAAAGTAGAATCATAAATATTTACTGTAAAAGGGTAATAGAGATACCACCTGAAACTGAAACTCAAATAATCTCCCTGGCTGACGTTTGGCCCCATACTATTTAAATATGCATGGTATGCTCGTATAATCGTATGTCATGAATATAGATATATATATAGATGCAAATGTATGACATACCCAACCAAATGCTAGCAATGGTGGTGCTTCCCAGTAGCTAACCGACATCATATACGCCAACCTATAGCCATCGGTGTCTCATATGTATAAATATAGGCAGTAGGCCCCATACCTCCCGATTATAGCTCGGGAGTAGAATGCATAGTATGTCATGTCATGGATTTTTAACACCTATATGTTACTGTTGTTATGTTGCCAATCTTGACCCAATTGTAGTCTTGTTCTCATAACCCCATAATCACTTTCGTATAACATGTAACCATCTCATGGATCCTCATATGTTCTTCCAAATAAGCTTGAAAAGTTAACTCAAATTTTAGAAAGATAACATAACCTTGAAGATATTCATAACAAGTTTAAGGTGATTTACTTAGTTTCTAACTTGGTTCCTAGATAATTTATAAAAGAAGTATTTCAAAAACCAAGTGTTCTAATAGTTTAAACATTTAAGTTATATAGAGAGTTTTGAAAATCGTGAGTCACTTTAAAGATTTTTCATAATAACTTTAGTGGGGAAAGAGGGCTGGTTACAAGTAATAAGGGTCTCCCGTGATATTTTAAGTCACATCACCTAAAGAAGAATAAGAATTCATACATGTGGACATATAATCAAGGAAACCGATAAAATGACATGTAGATGTCAAATACTCTATTTATTCGAACAAGTGGAATATCAAAATAATAGAATCATGAAAATAATTCAGCTGAGATCTCAATGCCTTTCACTGAAGGTCTTTCTAGCAAGAGAATAACAAAATATCACATTCGGCGTCTTAGGAATTTCCCAAGAGTGGTGCTAAAATGAGGGACGGAGCTTAGCCTTTATATACCTTTCCAATGAACGCTCGAATGGCCGTAGCTTTTTCACGAAAGTTGTTCCTTACGTCCTAAGCTTCGCAAACACTATATATACACAACTGGTACACACCTATAAACAGTTCATAATTGATCTTAAATCGGCAAATTTGTCATATGGCCCTAACTTGACGAAACGTCCGTAGAACTTCATAAAAACAATCATAAAAGAGTCCCAAGATGATTAACTTAGTTAACCAAGTGTAAACCTTAAAGAAACACCAATAACTACAAATTTATATCTTCAAAAACTAGCTCCAAATGCAGCTAATAGAGGGGAAAATGATTGCCACATGTAGAAATCGCATTTCTAGGCACGAGGGCAACCTTTAATGGTAGAAATCATCAAAAACTAACCTTCATCATGCAAGAAATTTATTAGAACCATCTTTAAGCTTTCTTTCTGGTTAGGGAGTGAAAAGAAATGTTTTTGTGGCTTTAAACGTTGATTAAGCCGACATACCACATTTATTGACCCTACTCAGATCGTGACCCAGATTCTGCCCAAGCAGTCCGCAATAAAACCTTCATAACTTTTTACTCCGATGTTGGTTGGATACGGGGTTTTGAGCGTTGCAAACTAGACTCGTAGGCCTTCGATTTGATGGGTCGTAGGCCTTCTAAATCTTTATATATTGGGAGAAAACATCCAAGACATTCGACCCAAAGTTAAGAAAATATTATTAGAGAAACTTCGATAACTTTTGCCGACCTTAGTTTCGCTAATTTTCTTGACTTCAAAACTTAACATACGACCCTTGTGCTATAATATTAGCATGTTGTACACTCATAGGAATATCCACAAGGTATGCGACAATTTAAACCTTTCAAACATGCGAAGTTCTACCCGAGTCATTTCTTTAATCATGAACTTTGTTTGAGGGGTCCCTTTGACCTAAAACTTTTGTTTAGTTCCTTGATATTTCCACCTATTTGCAATATTAATCTCCAATGTACTATACAAAGTCGTAAGCACCTCATATAACTATGCCATACTATGCCACATGTATTATGCAAGAATAGAAAAAAAGTACAGGATCTTACAGTGATGATCTGTTAAATACTTGTTTAGAGGTAGGCTGGGTTGTTAATCGGAATAAAATCTGAATCAGGGTGTAAAATTGGCACACTCGTCTGGCATTTTGTGACCTACGAGGGTCTCCTATAGATCGTAGAAATTTCACGATTCGTATTTTTCCTCTCGTTGAAAGACTTGAATGATCAATGTTTCCATGTTGCACCTATATTTGTATGTATTATATCTACAAGTCATAGGATCTTCTACAGTTCGTAGATAGGAATCGTACACTGACATATGTACGGATATAATTTGAAAATCACGGGGCCTATCTATGATTCATAGAAATGCTTACGGCTCGTAGATTAGTCTCGTAGTCCTAAAAGGCACAAACAGGTATCCTAAGTTAGGAACTACGGGTTGACCTACGGTCTTTAGAAATTTTGACGAATCGTACTATCAAACCATAATTCCAACTTCAGAAGCTTAAAAAATGACTTCCTTTCCTACGATTGGGTTCTACGACCTGTAGCAACTTCTACGGTCTATAGGAACCCAACCGTAGGACCAAAAAAATATGATTCCTGCACATTTTGTTTTGACTTCTTGGTTTTATTTTTAATTTTCTTGTTTTCTTTTAGTCTTTCTATGGTATTATCAAGTCTTCCACATGAATTATGCCGACAAAGGGTACTTTGCGGAAAGGAGGAAAGTCCTTCGCACCTTCTTCCTGGGCTCAAACTACTTCCACATATCAGTTGCAAGACAAAACCATAGATGATGAAGAAAGTGGTTGGGAATACAATACGAATGTGAAAGAGGACTCACCCAGGGTACCTCAGACCACCAGAAATTTATCTTGGAAACTAGAGACGATCCCAAACCCAATTGATATGGATGCACCCCCACAAGGGTCAGTTCCTCAGTATATAGAGGGAGTAGTAATCTCTATCTAGGAGACTAATTTACAATGAGGGTCGACATCTGGCTTGCAGTCTGAGTCTAGCTCTGGATTGCAATCCAATTCCGAGTCTAATTCTGGTGCATCCCAGTCTGGAGAAGCAGATGATACACCAATCACTAGACCTTATGAGCCGGTATGAGTTGATCGTGAGCGACATCAATGGTGTGACTGGGGTATGTTCAATATTTCTTCTAAGGCCATCTGCCATAATTCTTAGAACAAGATTGTCGGCCTATTACGGAGGAGCGACGGGTTATTATTGGGAGTATTCACACTGTCCTAACCATACATGAATTATTCAAGAGGCACAAGTGTGAGTGGATGGCTGACTCATAGGGAATGTATAGTGCTATCATGATTCGGGAGTTTTATTCCTCCTATGCGGCTATAGTGAAAAATGCCTTACCTCCGAAGGCCAAATAGTTGGATCAGCCCCCATTCCTGACCATATTAGTACATGACATTCTCGTGTATTTATCATAACACATATTCTATTATTTTATTTGTGAGCCATCATATGAGCAGCCTATCACTACGGTTGTGTTTGACTATCAGATGCAGTTAGTTCAGAATTGATCTTCCATGAGGGATACGACTTAGAAAAAAGACTTGTCGAGATGGGTAGTCCAATATATAGCTGAGCAGGGTGTCGACACCGAGTAGTTTCATGATTTTTTAACCTCTATAAAGAGGACTTCACTCAATTTTGCTGTGAAATTCTACTAGTCCATTGTCCGTGCTAGACTATCTCCTACGATGGCGGACAATCATTTCACATTAGACCGGCTGTGATGGTTGCATGCTTGATGGATGGTCATGAGATTGACTTTGCCCATAATCTTGATAACTAAGATCCATGAGAGAGCTTTTTGGAAGTCTACTACCCTTCTATTCCCATGTCTAATCTTCCAGCTGCGTATATAGTTTATTGTTCCTTTGATTGAGGGTGATGCTTTGATTGAGGTTACCAAGATCGTGGACGTCAGTCTGATTCACAATAAGGACAACTTGGGTGCACCGAGATGTGGCATCCAGTTAGATATATCGGCTATGAGTGAGGCACCCACCCAGGAGCAGTCCGATGAGAGAGATACTACTGAGCCTCCTATGACAACTCCTCCATCTACTTCCGCCCCAGCTAATAGCACACCACGTGCTTTCACTACATCAGGTCTCTCTACTCTTCCCATAGGCAGACTTCTGTGGCTAGAGACTCAGATGGCTCAGCTGCTACAGCACGTTCGACCCTGGATGCAGACAATTGTTGAGGAGTTAGAGATGAGGATGAAAGTTGTGGTTATTGTAACAGCCCAAAAATTTCTATGCTAAGGCCCGAACCTTTCTTTATTTGCATGTAAAATTGAATCAGGTGATTTTTAAATTAATCATATGTGTAAAGGTTATTTCTTTTGTGTTATAATGGATTTGGTTATGACTTAAGATCACAAGAACCCCCTAACACAAAGTTGAGTTGAAAGCTTCATTATCGATTAAGTTTTGACATAAGATTCTACTTAGGTAAACTTCAATTGATAATATCTCCCAGCACATAATAAATTAAGTGGCCTATGACCTACCAAATTAAAGTTCTTTGACTCCTCTTTCCAACGCTACCAAATTTGCCTCATTTTATGTTCAGAGTAAAAAGTTATGGCCGTTTTACTAGAAACTTCCATATCAGAGTTTTCTAAGTCTGCGAATGACGGCTCCAACCGACAGGCTGTAAGTTGAACGATGACCCGTCCTGTCAAGTCATTTGTAGAGTATTGAGAGTCAACTTTTGGGACCCAAATCCTATGGATCAAACCGACGATTCGTAAGAACTACTACTGGCTATTATTTGGACCCATTAATGGCCTTTTGATCCTTAAAAGTTCAATATCAATTCCACGGACGAGATCTATGGTCCGTAGATCAAACCACGAACCATAGATAGTCCCTTGGATAGTTTTTGTCAACTTTAAAGAGGGGTAGTTCAGAATCCCCCCCCCCCCCTCTAAGCCTAAACCACAACCCCTTTTCACCCAATTAAGGGTCTAAACAGTGTTAAAATATTATCTTACTTTCTTTATCACTTCAAAAACTTAGAGCAAGGATTCAAGATGAGAAAAGCTAGGATTTTCAAGAGTTCTTCTAATTTCATCTATTTTGCCTAAACTTTGTTCTTCCTAGGTATGTAAGGCTATCATAGTGTTGTAGTAGTTTGTCCTCATGCCCTAAATCTACTTTCAAATCAACAAAAGAGTAATCTAGGGTTCTATCCTTAGATTTTAGTATTTGTGAGATGAGTTGATATTGAGTTTAGAATTCTTGAGTTGTTGATTATTGAATTCCTATTCCTTATCATTGAACTGTACTACAATATAAATTGTGATTTTTGAATTGATTGTTCATAACAATTTTTCAGCATGAACCCTATTTTGAGTATTATTTGAATTCTTATTGAAAACCTTTTAAAACAAAACATTATTGTTTAAACTGAGTTTTGAGAAGGTAAAGAAAAGTTGTGAAAGAGTATAAAGGAACTAAGTATTTCCTAAATGTTCATTTTTACATGAAGAAAAAGATGTAGACTTTTTGAGAAAAGTTAAAAGTGTTTTTAGAAAGATTAAGTATAGAACAATTACCTCTTAAAGACCCCCCCCCCCCCTCCCCCTTTTGAGTAATTATCTCAACCCATAATATATTTTTACATTAAGTAAAAAGAAGCCTTGTTTTCTAAATGAACTATGAGTTCCAAAGATAGTTCAGAGTAGTTACCTCTTTTAAGAGGATAGTTATAGCAATTATCTCAAAGCAGAGAAAGATTAATGTTTTTATACATTTGAGAAACAATATATATATATATAGGGAGTAGTATTGAGCACCGATATGGGGGAGAGTTCAGACAACTCACAACCCCAATAAACCATGTCTTGCCAACATGGGTACAATATCATACTTTTTAGATGAATCCTTAGTGCCTTCGGGAAGAGTTTAGTGGATCCACTTAATTGAGGTGTTCGATATCCCGACACGATATAAGACAGTTCTTGCAGCGTGGACAAGACGTTGTATCATCAGTTAGCTCATAGTGATGGTTGTCGATTAGAGAATCTCCTAATAGAGTTAAAGTGTATTTTTAAATATTACACATTATGCTAAAGTTCATAGAATGAGAAATTATTTGGTAAAGTTAAATGGTTTCATTCCTTTAATTCTTTACATTCAGTTGAGTTTATGTTATACCTATTGGAGTCCTTCCTTTTAGTTATTTTGCTTCGGCTATATTACATACTCGTGCATTCAATATAATGATGTCATTCGACCTGGATCTTTTATGATGCATATACAGGTGTTCAGGATCATCAAAAGGCGTTTCATTGAGATCACTTTGCGAGTCAGACAATTTTGGTGAGCCTCTTTGCTTTCCAGAGGATTTCACAATTTACTTTCATGTTATTGTTGAGTTGTCATGGGTCTTGTACCGACTTCTATTTTAGTGTTAGAGGCTTCATATAGTTAGAGTTGAAGAGTATCTTAGTATTTCCCTTTTGTTTGATATTCTTTGAGATTGTTTTGCAAAGTATTATTATTATTTTTGTTGCAATTAAGTATATTCAGACAGTTTGAGTTAAGTATTTGCATAAGTTTGATTTTTATAAATTGTATTTCTGAGCTTGTTATCACCTGAGTAAATCTTCCGCTAAGTAGTCAGCCAGGCCAAGGGTTCGCTTGGGGACAAGAAATAATTCTTGAGTGCTGGCCACATCTAGGGTGTAGGCTCGGGGTGTGACAATTATAGAGAAGACTCATGCCACATAGAGGAGGATTGATGCCTTCAAGTTGCAGATGCTAGCTCAACCCCCAACTACATCAAGTGCAGATCTGTCACGCCCCGAGACTACCCCCAAGACGCGGACACGGGACCTAGGACCACAAGTGATCCCAAGCTAACCCTGCTGGCATGATCATGAGCATACTAAAGATAATAAACTGATGCGGAAGCTAAATCATAAACAAAATGAAAAGAT
>JAJONZ010017291.1:0-37217 GCA_029582445.1 Solanum paucissectum
AAGAAATGTCTTCTTTGTGAAGAAATCTTTTAATTCCTTATGGTTTTAGTGTCTATGCGATGAATGAATGCCAAGAGGCTTGTATTAGACCTCTTCGAGGTCGAGTACGCCGGTTACGACTAGGGGGTGCTCCCGGGTCGTGACACTATAACTCTCAACGAGTATTTATAGTTTTAAAAAATATGTGTTGTGGCAGATCACTCGGCGATGTTAGTCGGAATCACCGATCAACTCGGCGATGTTAGTCGGAATCACCGATCAACTCGGCGATTCACCCTTTGGTGTAGTTCATCGCCATCTTGCACCGTCCTGCGGCATCGTCGTGGTCTTTGTCATTGGGTGACATAGTATTGCTTTGCGGAACTATTCACTGACACGTCAATTGCTCCCTTTTTCAGCAGACTTGATCCTTTCCTTCAGGGCTCAGCACACTGGAACAAAAGGCAAAGTGAGACCCTTCGGTGATTCACCAAGTGAACTCGGCGATCCTCAAACCTTTATTTTCTTGTTCTTTTCTGCCTTTTCATTCCTTTTTGCGCCTAAGTGTCCATGCTTCCATTCAAACTTCAAATACCTGAAGCTTAAGCATTTTCATCAGATATTGACATAAAATAAGCATTTGAGGGCACTATTTCTATTAAAATAAAGCCCTAAATGATTCCAATATGTGGACTCATCAATGCTTATTTAAGTTATTCATTAAAAGTTTGGTTCGATTATATCATTTTTTTTTAGAAAAGACACATTTAGGTCATTATCTATTAACAGTTTCAATTTTTCAAAACCATTTTTTATATATTGTCAATTACAAATTGATCATGCCATTAATTAAAGGAAAAAGATTCAAATATGTCACCAAACTTTGAAAAAAGGTTCATTTATGTTATATGTTAAAAGTTTAATTCATCTATGTCATTTTCATTTGAGAAATGACTCATCCATGACATTATTTGTTTTTTTAACTGATCAACTATAATGTCTTACATTCCGCCATGCAAGACGCAAGCAAAGGGCCCGTCATCGCTTGAACCAACTCCGGCACCGGAACCTCTAAGATCTATTTTCAACAAGAGATAGGATAACAAATTTTGCACTCGAAACATAGGTTACACTAATCATACCGTCTTAAAATGGTTCTCTGTTGGCTTGGCTAATTAGTTGAGATTTTTATCTCTTGTTAGTTTTCAACCTCTTTCACCAGAGTCCTTCGAGACAAAATCAGGCCTAGAGTCTCTCTCTTAAATTTGTTATGCTTTTATCATCGTGTTATTTAGGAATTTTAAGACTTCTCTGTTCCGAGAGGCAACACTTCATATCTTTTATAACAAGTATCCAACACCTCATATATCATATATATCATGCTGCTTACTTTGTTGTGTTTGAGGCATTTTTTTGTTAAGTTATTTGTAAACAAATGCGTATTTCAAAATACTTCTCATATTCTTTGTGATGCAGAATTTCTTCTATTTGTAAAGATAGACTAAAATTTAACCCATTGACTGAAACTACTTTGAGAAAAATGAAAGGATATTTCCATACGGATGTTCCTTCTTCATATATGAATTATGTACAAAATTGAGTAGTGGAGAATCTCGGGCTAGAATATGTGCAACGGAAAGAACTGTACTAGTTTAAGGTATTGTATGGGTCATACTAGGAACTACGACTCGTTGTAGTTGGTTCTTGCTTCGTAGGGCCGAGGATCCAGACTTTGGATTGAAAATCAATGTACGAGGAGGGTATATGGATCATAGAAGGTATGACAGGTCGTGACTCTTGGTTTGTGATTCTACATCAGAAAATTGGGATTTCAAGTAGTTGTTGTACGAGTGACAAGTACGGTCCGTACTCCATAGTACCTTGTATGGACTTTATATAAGGGTCATAGGGTTAATTGAGTCTTTTCCTACTCTTTTAACTCCTAAACTACATCATTTTGGGGTTATTTAGAAGAATATTCTAAAGGGTTTCTAAGGCCCATAACCTCTCCGTTACCTCTCATTCTCTTTAACTCCAATGGAATTCTCTCTTAAGTCGTCTTCTTCAAGCAAGTTAGGGTTTCAAGGATTTAAGTCTTTATTGAAGGTTTCAATTAGGTCTTTGATTATTGTATGTGAAAAATTCATCAATGGGTTCCTCTTCATCCATTGAGTCCTAAAGAAACCTCAAATTCTACTTTATCATTCTCACCCAATTCTAGAGTTTTTATGATTCTTCCGTGGGTTCAATTGATTTCAATGGGTTCCTCTTCATCCATTGAGTCCTAAAGAAACCTCAAATTCTACTTTATCATTCTCACCCAATTCTAGAGTTTTTATGATTCTTCCGTGGGTTCAATTGATTTCATGTTTATTCATCATGATTGATCTTATTATGCATGATTTGATCATATTTGAATGTTTTCAATGAATTTCTCATGAACTCATGCTATAAGTGATTTTTGATATGAAACTAAGTTTTGATGATATGCATACATTATGATATAAAAGATTTATGAATTCAAGGATGATTTCGATTAAAGTATCAATCAGTTTTATGATGAAACCTCATTTGAGACTCCTTTATCTACTTATTTCAATTATGTTGATATCTTAGTGTAACAATCAAATTTATTTAGTTTCAAAGTGAATTTTGAATTTGACTCTAATAAGAGTTTATTAATTTTATTGAGTTTCATATAAAATAAGGTAATATAGTTTAATTGTGTTATATTAAAGGGCTAGTCAAGGGGTTTGTATTGTAGCACACTGAAGTCACCTTTCAATGTGAGCCTCAAGGATGATTTTCCCTTTGTCTTTATTATTTATTTGTCTTGTAAATATGAGAATATTATTTCTTCATTAATACTATATAAATGAAATGTGATAGCTGATTTCAAAATTTATTGCTTAATTGAGAGGGAAAAACTTGGGACATAATTATTGCTTCAATTTTGACATCCTTCACATCTTTTTATGGAGATGCATTAATTTTATCTGATGTTTAATATTTTTCATTATAATTATGGATCATGGATGGTGATATTAGAGGGTATATTTTCAACCTTTATGAACATGTATGTAAGGAATATTGAAACTTATTCCTTCTCATGAAATAGAAAATAAATTAAAGTTTGTCCACCATTCATCGTAGTTGACACTCAGCAAGCAACTACCCATGTGAAGCGAACCAATAATCATCTTATTAGATAACAAACATTAATAGAAATTTTGCTAAATATCCCATATAATAGAAGCATCCCACTAATTATGTAATTAATTAAGCAATCTACCAACCAAAATAGAATATCCTCTATCAACAATGATAGCACAAAATGACTTCATGTCTGAAAACATTCAAATATCATTATCCATCTCCCAAAATCTAGTGAAGCGGTATCTTATTCAAATATAAATACAAGAGTCTAGGGAAATAACCCAATAATAACTAAACGAAAAAAGAAGAGGAAAGAGTACAGACGCCACCATGATTAGTAACTGATTTGCTCGCCTACGTTTGAAATACTAAGTGTCTCGAACTAGAACAAAAAGGAACTACTGTAGTACTTGAGCTTGTATATGTAATAATAGAAAAACAACAAAGGCGAACATAAAGATTAACTAGATCTCTATTCGCTCCTCTTCTTAAATAACATATGGTTACTCCACTGTCAGCATAGATCTTCCCAAATATTTGGTTTACACCACTTGGGAATTCTACCTTTTTTGCGACCATTATAAAAGGAGTCTGATATTCTATGACTCGCCCTTTTCTCAAAATTAATTGCGATCTGCTTGTCATGCATGGGAAGCCACACACTTATCCTGATTATTTTTTTTTTAAATCTAACTTTAGAAATGAATAATAATATATATAGTTTGAATTTAAATAATAAATTCACAATTACCTTACACTCATTAAAAATTTGTTGCCTAACTGTTTGTGGAATCTCACCGCATGTCAAGTATGCATTATTAAAAATCTTTCCAATAGCAGATGTAAGGATCTTCGCAGTCTCTTGGCATGGATTAAACCTGTAATATAATAATTAAAATATTCGGAGGTCAAATTCATAAATTAGAAAACTAACATTATTATAAGATGTAAAAATAAATAAATCATACCCAAACCCCTCAGGTTCAATGATGAGCCTCTGGTGATCATCTACCTGCGTAGGCAGTTGAGGATCATGACCTTGTGAAGCAGGGTTATATTGTAGGGTCATCGAGATATAGCTCTGCATGGTAGTGTAATCCGATATAGACATGAATGAGACTGGTGAAGGCACATCAATATGACCTTGCAAGTTCAATCATTTTTTTTATAGTTCTATTAAGTTTGAAAAAGGGACAAATAAAAAATTATTCAAGATAGGCAACATGACATAAAACCTTAAATTAATGCAAAAAAATGAAAAAATAAATATAAGATGTATATTTCTATAAGGACCCTTCTTGCTAACTGTATTTGGCACTTTTGAATCACTTATGCTTCTAGATATTATCAACAAATAAAAGGGTTCATACAAAATAAATGTATAATTTGTTGATGATGATTTAAATAAATATCACTTTATAGGATGTTGTTTAGATTTTTTTTCCTGCTATTTTTAAATGTTGTGTAAATATTAATGTTGGTGTTGACGAAACATTTGACCACTATCTAACATCTACATATTTTAGATAAATTCGATAAAAAAAATTAAATTTTAAAATTGTAGAAAAATAATCTTTAGAGTGCAGTTTATAAGGTTCAATATTTACAAGAACAATAAATAGAATCATCAACAAATATCTCAAAAGAAGGAGCCAACAAAAAGTTCTGGTTATATGATATTTGTTTGTGGCATCATAAAATTACACTATAACAAATATGATTGTAACACCCTACGATGGAAGGTTAGCATGATTTAGAGCGTTTGGCATGTTAGAGCACCAAGGTGTCACCCACGAGGGCCATACATGCTCCGTGGGAAGCCTCGTGGATGAGCACCCTAGTAAACTACCCAAGAAAACTGCCTAAGGCAGTAACCACGGCTGGACCCATGATATGCTCAAATTACACCTCCCTAAAGAGGTATGAGCGATCGTTGTCAAATAAAGAACCCAACTTGTAGGTTGGGGTCGATCCCACGAGGAATACAGTTAATTAGACTTAAACTTAACTCACTACTATATTTGTTTAGTCAACTTATTTTCGAGACAAGTAAGTAAAAGGGGGGGGGGGAGGATTTGTGAAACAAATAAACTGATTGTTGTTTAAGTAACAAGTGAGCAAGATTCAAACTTCTAGTTATCAATATGAGAACGAAAATAGGGTGTATATGTTCCCCATAAGATCTTAACGCGGTAATCCTAATAATAGTAATCCTTTTCTAGTGTTATACATGCAAAGTTTGCAAGATACGTATCCCTAAGTGATTGGTCATCCAAATACGGAATCTCACTCTGCACCTTGGTTCGCTTACACGTGTATAATATACTCAACCTTACCTTTACCTCAGATTAGACATCACACCAATGTATAACTTAGTTTTCATCCTCGCACCAATTGACATTAGACTATTAGATAGTATCACACTAAATCTTTGTTGATAATTCTTTTCTTATTAACTACCTCCTTGGTCCAGCAAGTAGCAACAAGGCGAGTTCTAACGCGTGCACTCGTTAAAAAGACTTCTAAGCAAAAGAATTACCAATGCATACATCAACACTATTCAAGAAGTACTTAGTTATTATTCATACGTTGTTAATCGCTCATGGTTCCCACAACCCTAGTTGTAGATTTAGCTACTCATGCTTGCAAGAACACAATTCAAGTTTTGATAATAAGAATTCATGAACATACGCTTAGAGTAGAAGAAACCGAAATCTCAAATAGAATTCCAAAGCAAAAATATTATAAACCGAAATCCAGAAATTAAATTGCCAAAGTTTGCAAGTTAATTCCCAAGAAAATATCAAGAGCTAAAAGTAAACAATAATGTGTAACCCCCAAAAATATGGTTTACATACCCTATTTATAGAAAAACATGTCCTAAACAAAAAGGAAACAAAATAAGAAAATAAACTTTTGGGACACGACTTTTATCGATGACTTGACCTACGGTCTATAGGTCCCCTTCGTTGGTCAACACTTAGAACTTTTCTACAGCAGCTGGAACCTTCAACTCCCAGTTCATCACTGATGGACGTGCAGGACGGACCGTAGGTTGACCTACGGTCTGTGGGTCCTCTTATGTGGCTCCACACTTAGGATTTTCATCAGGTAGTAGAACTTCAACTCTCTGAACACCTTTTATGGATGTGCAGGACGACCCATAGGTCAACCTACGGTCCATGGATTGCTTCGCAGTTCCACCCTTGGTCAGACTTCCCTGATGCTCATATCTACGCCAACCCATCGACATATCGTCACAAGACCTACGGTCCATAGGTCTCTTTGTAGGTGGCCACTTCTGTATATTTTTTCCATATGTCATCTCACTCAATCGCGTCCAAGCCTATTTCCTGCAAACATGACACAAAAACATTATTTCCAATACAAAATTACCGAAGACACCCACAACTCTTAAATATGTTGTTTGTACTCAAGCGACACACTAACACTCTAAACGACACCTGTGTAGAAGTAGATATACAAACTCAGAAATCACATGGCTATTTCAACCCATCTTCTCTTCTCAGTGAAAATCCTCTTTATTAAACTCAACAAGCTAACTCATGCGGATCAAGATATGACAAAGATCGACCAATAGACACCGCAACATACACTTTTCACAATCACCAAGGTACCAACTTTCCGACAATGTCACTAGTGCCCTCACTTCAAACTAAATTCTTTTCACACAGAAGATATGAATTTTGAGTTTTAGGATTCATTCAACACTCACGCTCATAAGTGACTTCAAGTACAGTTAGTGCTCAATACCATAGGCTTGCCCTTATTTCCAGTAGTTAGACTCTCCAAACTAGTTGCTAGGATCACTATAGGACTTTCTTAGCTTGTAAGGTAGGCTCAAGGTCAGGTGTGGTACATTAGGGTACTTTTTAGTGACTTTCTGCCTTCCTTGACATTACATTGGCATTTTACCTATTTTCTCAACCTATTTTTGACATCCTTTCATTTTACTTTCTTTCCCTTGACTCTTTTCAACATGGATGTGACTTTTAACTTTGTGCCTCTTATTATTCACTTTCTTCTTTTTCTTTCACTTTATTTTTCATTTTTTTCAGCACTTCTATTTATCATCTTTTTGCTTCGTTTGCACAAAGTCACATCCTTTTCTATCTTCTCTTTTTCTCTTTTCAACACAAAACTTTTTTCGTACTCTTTTTTCTTTCGGTTTCCTCTTTCCTAGCCACCCTCAACTAATGGATTTTGCATTAGTTGAGGTTCACAATATCTGATGTCGGACCAGGGCCAAGATCAAGGTAACTTCTGAATTAGCTACCCTCAACTTAGGCTTTTGGCCTAAGTCAAGGTGAACATGTCCAAGGAGTGATTGGGGCCAAGACAATTATTTTAGGGAAGTTTAGTTAGGTGAATCAAAAGAAATGGTCTATTTAAGGTTCAAGGATTTGGATAAAAGGGAACATTGATTTCATTTGGTTGGGCCATTTTAGGCTTAAATGGACTAGTTTGAACAAGGGCCTATGATCACTTCATAACTTCTAGCCTAGATCATCTTAACAAGACCAACATGGCAAGTTCTAGATTGGCACAAACTGTTTGAACATTCAACTTTTCTCACACACTCTTGGCACATTAGTTCATTATCAGATTATCAGATTACAAGTTCAAGTTTTATCTTAAGTTATGAGGTCAAATATGTTCCTTATCATGTCACATTGAGATCCTACACATTCAACTCATCAAGACTATCGATCTAGCACATTTCAACATTTTTTTGACATGGGTCATTTTTTCATGCTTTTAATGACATCATGCTTTCATTTTTCTACTTACTCCTACACACACTTTCCTAAACATGCCGGTTAAACAGAAATTAAAATTGTCTCTTGGGGGAAAAGAACACAGACAAGAAAACTCCAAGCGAGGATTATGAGTTGGGTTACTCAAACTTCATCCTATCACTCACAATCCATTTAACCCACCCCAACAAAATAAAGTACGATTGTACCCAATGCAAAAAAAATAAGGTAAAGGATGAGGTTAAGCAAACCTCTGGTGCATAAGTGTTGAAGACCACTCAAGAAGCGGGTGGGTCCAGTTTCCCGGAGCCCGCTAGATCAACACTCGGAACGCCATCAGTAACACACCCATCTACCATCTCAGCACCCTCAGTAGTGATCTCATCAACTCTAATAGCATCGTCAGTAGTGATCTCATCAACTCTAATAGCATCGTCAGTAGTGCTCATACCGCTAGATGAGTCCACACCTATCTCTCTGGCCCTCAGTCATCTCATCTCCTCGTCAACTATGGACGCCCTCTGAGCCACCTCAATCTTCTGACACTCCCTCTTCCTCACTTTCTCAGCCTCCGTATCATCAGAAGTGCAACTACAATGGGGGCTCTTCCCAGCAGCATGGGAAGAATCTGGTAGCGATATATCATCTATTCTCATCACTACATCATCAACCGATGTCGTAGGGGCAGACTATGGCTCAGTCTCTAGGGGAGCAAGAAGTACAACAACATCAGGACCTCATCTCTCTAGCTGCTTCTTGAGGGTCACATCAACGGTCGGGGCTGGCCTATCCAGGACTCGCTGCTCAAAGGCATCCAGGTGCTGATTAACGGCTTGTACCTTACGGTCTATCATATGCTCCATCCGCTGCTCAACCCTCACCTCAGACTCAGCTATAGCACGTTGCATCCATGGCCTCATATGCTGAAGCAAGGTGGCCATCTGTGCCTCTAGCTTCTGTACTCGAGCTAGAGGGATGGAGGTGGAACCGAAAGAATGAGTAGCTCTAGATGAGCTAGGGGCCTGACCGACGGGCGTAGACGGAGGAGCCTGGGCAACTGTTGTACTGGCTGGAGGGGCAGTGCCATCATATTGCATCTTCTCCACATCTACTACCAGATCATCGCCCAACGGTGGCACCTTAACCTGTGGCTCCCTGTGTGGTGCAACTACATTGGCCTCATCCCGAATAAGGTCGATATCAAGAGTCTTGGTTGCCTGAAGCAACTGGTCGCAATGCCATACTGGTACACCAGAGTCCCTGTAAAGATGGAAGATGAGGCAAGGGAAGGCAAAAGTGGTGGTGGCCTTGAAGGCCCTCTTATGGATCACCAAAATCAAGATGCGGCCAAAATCTATCTCCAAACCGGCAACTATAGCTGCAACCATCACCGTACGATCCCATGTGAGCACCTTATCCGCCTGAGTAGGAGACACACGGTTACGCACCAGTAACCAGAAAAAATAAGCGGCAAAGTTCAGGGTCTCATTCTTAATACCCAAAATCGGGGTCAGGACCCACTCGGCACGCTCTCCATCAGTAGCAAAATGTCGGGCCAGCCATCTCACAAGGGACTCCCTCTTTTTGGCATCCCGCTGAAATGCTCCGCTTTGAATAACGCCCATCTGATAGTCGAACTCTGGTGTATTGATGGGCAGAGTCTAGTTCGGGCCATAGATGAACCTGCGTAGGGTGGTCTCAGAGATATCCACAGAAAAACCCCGAACTAATGTAGGATCAAGTGGAGGCTGAGCTAAGGGCTTGGCCCTCTTGGAGATGGACCCTCTGATGGTGGCTGCATAGGAGGCGTAGAACTCCTGTACTATCTCCTCGATGTAGGTGTTTGGGGGCCGTGCCATCCACTCACACCTGTGTCTGCGGAATATCCCCTCAATGACTGGAGCGGTGTGGAGGCTACCTGTGAGAACCCGACGCTCATCGGTGACTAGTCGAGCCATATTTTCATTTTCATTCAGCGTGCAGGCATCTCGGTATAATTAAAACTGACCATCCACACACCATTGATTAGGTTCCTCAGAAACTAGTGTAGGCTCAAAACTGGGGGGCACTGGAATGTTGCCCGCACTATCAGCCTCAGAAGACGAGGTGGTGCTGCCATTAGAACTGGTGCCGAAGCCGGATGCGTACTCAGAGCTAGCCGGTGATCTGATTGGTGTGGCCCCCTCATCAGACTGGGGGGCAGTAACCACGGGAATCACCTCCGGGGCTCGATTCCATGTAGTGCGTGGAGTAGTGGGGGGAGTCCTGGTGGGAGGTGGAAAATAATCCATATCCGTATCCTCATCGATCAGCCGCATAGAAGGTGCTACCTACTTTGATTTTCCCTTTGCGCCGTAAGTCGGAGCTTGCTTGGGGGCCATAGTACCTGTAGATGCTTAGTTAATACCATAACAAGCCAATAAAACTCTTGGAAGAATTTTAGAACAAGAAACGAAGTAAAAGAAAAAAGAAAAAAATTAGGCAGTAGCTGAACAACCGACCCACGGTGGGTACCTACAGTCCGTGGGTGGTCTTACGGTCTATAGGTACGCTTAAATTACACCTCTCTAAAGAAGTATAAGCGATCATTGTCAAATAAAGAACCCAACATGTAGGTTGGGGTCGATCCCACGAGGAATATGGTTTAGACTTACACTTAACTCACTATTATATTCGTTTAGTCAACTAATTTTTGAGACAAGTAAGTAAAAGGGGGGGAGGGATTTGTGAAACAAATTAACTGATTGTTGTTTAAGTAACAAGTGAGCAAGATTCAAACTTCGAGTTATAAATATGAGAACGAAACTAGGGTGTATGTTTTCCCCATAAGCTCTTAACGCGGTAATCCTAATAATAGTAATCATTTCCTAGTGTTTTACATGAAAAGTTGGTAAGATAGGTATCCCTAAGTGATAGGTACTCCAAATACAAATTTTCACTTTGCACCTTAGTCCTGCTACGTGTGTATAATTTACTAACCCTTACATTTACCTCAAATTAGACATCACAACAATGTATGGCTTAGTTTTCACTCTCGCACCAATTGGCATTAGACTATTAGATAGTATCACACCAAATCTCTATTGATAATTCTTTTCTTATTAACTACCACCTTGGTCCGGCAAGTAGCAACAAGGCGAGTTCTAACACATGCACTCATTAAAAAGACTTCTAAGCGAAAGAATTACCAATGCATGCATCAACACTATTCAAGAAGTACTTAGTTATTATTCATATGTTGTTAATCGCTCATGGTTACCACAACCCTAGTTGTGGATATAGCCACTCATTCTTGCAAGAACACAATTCAAGTTTTGATAATAAGAATTCATGAACTTACGTTTAGAGTAGAAGAAACGCAAAATCTCAAATTGAGTTCCAAAGAAAAAATCTTATAAACCAAAATCCAGAAATCAAATTGCCAAAGTTTGCAAGTTAATTCCCAAGAAAATATCAAGAACTAAAAGTAAAAAATAATGTATAACCCCCAAAAATGAGGTTTACATACCCTATTATAGAAAAACATGTCCTAAACAAAAAATAAACAAAATAAGGAAATAAACTTCTGGGACGCAACTTTGATCTACGACTCGACCTACGGACCGTAGGTCGACCTACGGTCCGTAGGTCCCCTCCGTTGGTCAACATTTTGAACTTTTCCATAGCAGCCAGAACGTTGAACCTCCAGTTCATCACTGACGGACGTGCAGAACGGACCATAGGTTGACCATAGGTTCGTGGGTCCTCTTCCGTAGCTCCACACTTAGGATTTTCATCAGGTACTGGAACCTCAACTCTCTGAACACCTTCTGCGGATGTGCAGGACAGCTTGTAGGTCGACTTACGGTCCATGGATTTCTTTGTTGTTCCACCCTTGGTCAGACTTCCCTGATGCTCCTATCTACGCGTACCTATCGATGGACCGTCACAGAACCTACGGTCCGTAGGTCCCTTTGTTGGGGACTAATGAGTCTTTCCGATTTTAATTGAGGATCAAGTGGTGTAGTTTTACCCTAATCTAGACCACCTATATAAGACTTTAGACCCCAAAACTAACTCTTCCAAATCATTATTTCAAGACCCCCAAAAGAAACCCAATTTTGTCTCAAAAATCATCTCTCTAGAATGTGAAGAAGAAGAAGAGGGTCAAGCTAGGTCAAGTGAAGGCTCCAATGTTTCAAACTTGGTAGTCTTTGTAATCAAGGTATGATGGATTATTCATTCATGGATACCTTTCATCAATGAAGCCCCCATGCTTTCCCCAATTTAGAAGAATAATTCCCCAAGTCAAACTAGGGTTTCTTCTAATGTTATGGGTTATGATCCAATAGGGTGGATTATGATTGTTTATGATTGAATTACATGTTTTAATATGATTATATATGTATTCATGATTAACCTATGATTCTAAGAGTGAATTTGATGTAGTTAGGTTTCATGCCATGATAGGGGAAATTGAGGCCTTAGATGTGATCTTCTAGGATTGATTAATTACAATATATATATATTACTTGAAATTGAAGTAAATAAATATGAATTGCTTAAGAGTAAAGCTTTTAGACATGAATTGACTAAGATCAAGTATGTATCATGAATTATGAATTGTAAGATTTGAGATTAGAATTGTCTTGAGACTAAGGCATGGATGATGTATGATTATTGGAAGGGATTTTAGAATAAAGCTATATATTGAATTATGACTAGTAGATATTGAGAGTAAAGATAACATGATGAGTTAAGACTAGTAAGGCTTTGAGAGGGAAGCTACTTGATGAATGTTGAATTGTATATGATATTGTTGTGGAAGGTTTACCCACATTGACCTATATTATGAATGTATGCATGTTCTTATCAAATCTATGTAAATACTTTAATGATGCTTGGAGAGGTAAGTGTTAATGACTATGTTGTTGTTATTGTGTTGATTGAAAGGCTATTCTCATGAAAACATAATGAACATGATGTGAAAGGGTTTCTGACATAGAATGATTCTAGGTTGAAAGTCTTGATCACCTAAGATGAATCTAAGTCAAAGGACTATAAAATGACATGAGGTTAGAGGTGGCTCCCCAATACCTTCATATGAGTAGGATGTGAGGTGAGTTCCCATATTCCTAAGTTAGTAAGTAACAAATGATAAACATGAGGCGATTACCCATGTCATGTGATAAGGAGTGTTAGGTGACTACCCTTAGTCTATAACTCCTAAAGCAAGGCAAGAGGTGATTACCCATTAGCTTTTATTGATGATCATGGAGATGAATACCTATGATCCTTTTGTAATGATGTGGAGACGAATACTAATATCATATAATGTTGGACATGGAGGTGAATACCTATGATCATTATAAAATGATATGGAGGCAAATACCTATATCATATCATGATGGGGCATAGAGGGGAATACCTATGATTCCCTAAAATGGTCATGAAGGTGAATACCTATGACTATCCATGTAAGGCAAGAAGTGAATACTCATTAGCCTTTATATTAGACATAGAGAGGTGAGTTCCCATGTTTGGAGAGTAAAGTAGAATAATATGAAATACGAAATATAAGAATAACTAGTTTGGATTGTAGCTTGAAATGCCCTTCCAATACATGTATGACTAGAGGTGACTTCCCTTGTCTATGAGAATCAAGTTAAGAATGAGAATAAAAGATGTTAAATATGATTGATGACCTAAGGAGGTCTACTTAGCATGGGTGAGATTTATGGGGTCTTATCTATGCATTGCACAAGTTTTCCTTAAGGTTACTTATGAAGTATTCTTTTATGTCATGATGATTTAAGTGTATTAACCATGCTTATGACTTATGGTGATCTTGATGCATTGATTATGCTTATGACTATGTTGTTATCTCTTATGCATATAGTTTATGTCTTATGATGTATTTCTTATGATTATGGTATATGTCTTATATTGACTAACACTTATGATTTGCTTATGTTGATGATTTATGTTAGCCATCATATTTAGTACATTTTTGTACTAACGCATACTCTTGCCTACATTCTTAGCAAATGTAGGGTCCGGCGATCTTGACTTCCATTCCCGTGGCTAGGATCCTAGTAGAGCAAGCAAGTGAAAATTTAGTGAGTCCTCATAGCATCGAGGATTTGACCACCTTTCCTTTATGTCTTTATTTTATGTTTAGACTTTTGTATGGGTTGTGTCCCTAACTCTTTTTAAGTATTAGATGGTTTGAGACAAGTGTAAGACTTCCGCTTTGTGTTATGGAAAAATATTTTAAATTTTCGCACCATTTTTATTATTCTATGTTATGATATGCTAAAAGGCTTGTATGAGGCTTTTCGGAGTCTTGTACGTCGTGTCACGTCTAGGGGGTACCCCTGGGTCGTGACAATGATCATAATTTGTGTGTTTGGGTTATCTTTATCAATGTTTTTGTTAAGAGAATTTATTTTCATTTTTGTGACAATAGTTTAATGATATATTTTGTTTTCAAAAACTATTTGTGGCTTTAGGAAAAGACAAATATTTTTAAAATTTATCAATTTCTTTTAGAAGGATGTTACCTGCTAATGGACTGAGAATTTGAGGGGAATCCTTATTTCTATCTGCCTCAACAATTTCTTCCTGCATTAATCATCCCATAAAAAATTATAAGTAGTACATACTATAAATTATTTTATATATATCTCTTTGAAAATATTATTTTATGTATATTAAATATAATCAATAAAATGTATATTAGCTTGTAATATAAATATTAATTCAAACAACGTTATCATTAGTGGTAAAATTAAAGAATGGAAAAATTACCGTAGTAATTTGATTGTTTGTAATCAATAGAACTCCAAAAAGCATAGGATATTGTTGTTGCATTGGAGGAACAACAGCCATAATAGCACTTGTGTTGTTGGTGGTGCTTTCTTTTGTGAAAGATTTTGTATTTGGCGACATTATTATTTCAAAATTTTCCTATATAATAAATAGTAAAAAAATATTAATTTCATGCAATTTATTTATCTAGCACAAAAATATATAGTATAAGTTTTGAGTCTTCAGATATAGTGATAAAATGTGGAGAAAATAAGCCTATATTTATAGGACTATGACATCTTTAAATGTGAAAAATGGTCAACAAAGTAGCACCCCTATAATTAATTTCTTACTAGTTATATCATGGTAAGAGATAGACAAAGAATAAATAATTTTAATTTAAAAGATTGAGGTAATTTCTTTCTTTGTCAACTTCTTACTTAATTTTGGATCACCAACAAATATTTAAAAGAAATCAAACATAAGAATTAAATCTGAATAGAGAAAAAATGACCTTCTTAATCAAGAAAAAGAATAGATATATTCCAAATTAAGTAAAAAAGTTATAGAAGACAACAAGCCAACGTAATATTTCAAACTAATTAGGGGATATACCTTATGGATTGAAACTCCAAGGCCATATGACAGCCTTGTCACGGGTTATAATAGATAAAGAACAAATGAAAAAGACGATATAAAGTAGGGGTGTCAAGGGGTGAGGATAGATATGGATGATTCATAAAAAATGTAACCCGGACGATTCGAGTTGGAAAAGTTAGTTTAAACCAGTCTAAATTTTAGTTGGCTAATTCTCTCTCATCCAAAAAATATGCTCTATTGCCATGACCCAAAATCAGATCATGATGATGCCTACCATAAACCCGGTAGGCAAGTTAAAACCCAAACAACGTATATAATATGACTATAGCATAGATATGTACATAACGATAAAAAATATACAGTAAAGGCCCAAAAGTTACCAACAAAGGCAAATTTAAATAAGTACTAAATTTCGAAGCTGGTATCACGGATACAAGAGCGTCTAAGTATAGAAAGAGACTATACACAAAAGATCTGTTTAATAAAAATATAAAATACATAGATAGTACAAAAGAGGGAAAACATTAATTAGTATATTTTTACAAATACGCTTTTTTGATGTCGAAGTGCATTTTTTTGGAACTGCCATTTAGAAATTAAAAAATTACTGATTGTTATAGCTGGATGTGAAAGACATCTATTGTTCAAAATGAATTATTTTTACTACTATTTATTTTCGGGCTAATAGTCTCCGGACGCTAAGATCTAACTGCAATCTAATCAACAAAGACAACGAAAGAATCATGATTCAACGAGCGTATTAGGCGTTGCATCAGAAAAAAATGTGAAAGTGTAGTATGAGTCACAAAATACGTGTACTAAGTTGGCATCATAGTTCCCCTGAACTCAAATAGAAATTATATAAATACAAAAGGTATAATAATGATAACTCTAAAAATTCATCAACTAACTAAAGTCATATTAGAACACTGATAAAAAATAGATAAAGACAATATGAGGTAGTTACAAGCCAATCACACACAATCATACAATGAAAGATGATGCAAATTCATTAATAGATGCAATGCATAAAAAGAAAAAACCTAGAGTATGCTCATGGGACGCCCTGAATAGAGCTGAAACTCATCAACACATGCAATGTATAAAATATAAGTAAAAAATATTCTCTCTGGCTCACAATACCATCTAAAAAATCCATTGCCAAATAAGTCTGTTGTAAGAAATGCTCTATAGCTACAATAAACAAAATAATCCTAAACCCTAGGTAGGCAGTCGGTGACTAGATGGCTACCACCTATGGGGACCACTTCCACTGGAGGTATTTACTCCTCTTCATCAACTAAGCACTACCAGCTAACCATGACAAATCACACTCCCAACCAAACTATGCTACCATGATAAAACATAAACTTATTGCTAATAATTGTCCCAAAATACCTATTAAACAAGTCATTATGATTCATGGGGAACCTACTGTTACATGGAAATCATCAGAAATCTAGAGACTTATTATAGGAGAATCTACAATATGCGATCATAGGAAAGTTCTCATATAAAAAATTAGAAATTGTAGATTTTAGAAAGGCGATCCCAAAGTAATGTAGAATCAAGAGCGAATGTAGTATTGGAGTTTTGTATACTAGACACATACTTATTAGATTTTCTTTACTAGAAGATTATGTGTAACTACTGCCCACAACAACTTACTATATCAAGGCGAATGAGGGGTACTGGTAGATACAAATATTAAAGTAGGATACTTGGTTTGAGCTTGAAGTAGAAACTACAATTGATGTAGCTTGGATATCCATGCCAGATCTGCCACCAAATTTCGTTGCAAAGGAAACAATTTTTCAATTGCTTTTGCTGTTGGGAAGCCTTTAAAAGTAGAAATGGAAACAAAGAACCATACAAGACCAAGTTACTCTAAGGTGAAAGTTGACGTAGCTTGGTAGCTAAATTACCACATAGAATTAAAATCAACGAAGAGAATGATAATACTACAGGAGAACTAAAATCAAAGTGGATCAAAATACAATACGATCATATGCCAAAGTATTGTAAAGAATGTTGTCTGCAAAGGCATGATGAAAAAGAATGTTGGAATATTCATCTTGAATTACACACAGGGATGAGCAAGAAGGGACAATGGAGAATAACAGTAAGCAAGAAGAGAAATAGGAAAATCAAAAGAGAGTACTGACTAGTGGAAATGTTGTTTGGAATAAGCATATATATAATCATTGTAAGTACCAATGTCTAGCAAAGGAAATCAAATACATGAGAGACAAATACAGGCATATACTAGGGGAAGTGGATGATATAGAGCATGAAGGCATTGAAGTGACTAGATGTGTTTGATGCACTCAAGAGAGTTGATAAAAGACAGGAGGAAGAAGGAGAGATACAAAAGAAAGAGGAAAACACAAAGGAATGGGTGAATCAGAAGTTTGCAAAATGAAATTATAAAGGTCCCAGTGAAGAAAAACACAATAATGAGTTGATTAACACAACGTTAGCTAATAAAGAGGAAAAGGAAAAAAGAGAGAGGGGAAGGGCAGTCAGTCCAGGAGAATAGTTTAAACAAGGAGCACAATGAATGAAAGAACTATAGTTCTGAAAGAAGAATAGAATAAGGAGATGACTCCATTGATAATTCAAGTTATCAACCACATGGATTAGATCAATAAGGGCATAGATAACCAAAATGAAGAGGGGATGGAGGAGAATATTAAGAAGATGGGTTTAGAAGGTGAGTTGTCTCCAAAACATATAGACAAACTAAAAAGTAGTTATGAAAAGAAAATGAAAAAGAATGTGGTAAAAAAATATTTACAAGCAAATGCTAGACTGACTAGAAGTATAGTCACCAGGGCTACCAAACCCTAATGAATGCTCTCATATGGAATATAAGATCAGTGAACACTTAGAAAAAATGCATGGTTCAGGTGAAATTAATTGGAAAGAAATCATAATAAGGTCAAAATTAAACAATGAATTAACACAATTAGAACCCATGAAGAATTAATCATGAAAACCTAATCAAATTAATGAAATTGAACTTGGTGAATTGAGAAATCTTTTGGGGCTCAATATGCAACCTATTGATGAAGCCCTACATACCTTGCGATTCAAAGCCCAAAATAAATGGTGAAAAGGGCGACTTGATATGAAAACCCTAGCTTCTTCTTTCGTTAGCTTGAGAAATAATTTTAGAAGAAAACCTTGGAGGGAATTTGGGGATTTTCTGAAGTGATTTAGAGTGAAGTTTATGTTATGGTTTTACGGCCCGTAGTGGTTCTGTTATGATTTTGCTCTGATTTTCTTTCCTTATTTGAAATTTATGTTTTTCCTTAAATAAAAAATAAAGTATTACCATAAATGCCAGAACTTTTTCTGAAAGGAAAATATAATTTTCTTCTATATTTGGTTTATTCTTTCCTTAGAGGAAAATGTTGTAGATCTATAAATTAAAGATCCATATTTTCATAGCATAACACAATAGAATCTACAATGTAGTCATTTAGAGATTTTTATTTATGGGGAGATTTTACTCAACTACAGTTTTAATGTTTTTTTAATAGTTTATAATTATGTGTCGTCTAATTTATCGCCTTATGATATGCAATTGTAAGCTTCTGCATGACACCCTAATCATTTTCGAACCCAACAAGTGGTATCATAGCAAATGGTTCAATGATCCAATGGAATAAGATTGAAGACAAGTTCAACGCGGTTATAAATCAATTTCCAATACATTTGATGATAATAAAGATATTTGTCTAGCTACATGTGGAGAAGAGATTTAAACCATATTTTCAACATTTCTGTTGCTGCATCTTTGAAAATAAAAAATATATATTTTAAAACCATTTTTAACCCATATATTTTTAACATTAATTTTAACCATGGCAAGCAACAGTGATGAATACTATGTGAAGAACGAAGATTATCATGCATGTGAAGAAGGTGGATCAAATTTTGTCAAGAAAATCCAGCCAAAAGGGGAGATTTGTTAGGGTTTTGCCTTGATTTTCTTTTCTTATTTGAAGTTTATTTTTTCCTTAAAGAAAAGTCAAAGCATTACCATAAATGCCTTTATTTGAAAGGAAAATAATAATTTTCTTCCATATTTGGTTTATTCTTTCCTTAGATAAAAAGTTTGGAGATCTATAAATTGAAGATCCCTATTCTAATAGCATAACACAATAGAATCCACAATGTAGTCGTTTAGAGATTTTTGTTTATGGGGAGATTTTACTCTCTACAGTTTTAATGTCTTCTTATTAGTTTTTAATTATGTAGGCCAATTGGTCATATCATATAATAATATTATGTCTTTTAGTATAGTTTTATGTGTCGTCTAATTTATCGCCTTATGATTTGCAATCGTAAGCTTCCCCATGACGCCCTAATCATTTTCGAACCCAACAAATTCACCTTACTTTCCACGAGACTTTTCTATGATCCATCTAAATTCCTACGGTCCATAGACCCTATCTGTAGAACACAAGTTCAAGTCCAAAATTTTACTAAGTCAAGATTAGTTCTACAAGACAACCAAGTGACCCGTAGAATCAAGTACAACAAATCAAAATCTTCCATAGGACTGAGGTCTTAATCAAATATCTGAATCCTTTACACGAGAGACATCTACGACTCGTCCAAGTTCCTATGGTTTGTCGTGTCAACTCATAGGTCAAACTTAAAAAATGTAAAATTTCCAAACTCAACTCATGTTTTACAACTCACCTTCTATTGCCCATAGAACATTTTACGGTCCGTAGATGGGACTCGTACACCATTGTATCAGACGAATTTCTACACTTTTCTTTCCTTTTTAAATTTACAATTTTTGAGGTGTTACACAACATAAAATTCTTGTTACCCTTGGCCCGCATGAGTATAAACTCTGCATGACACCTTAAAAAATGCTTGTTAGGTTGAAAATCTTTAAAGTGACGGCCTAGGAAAAATTTAGTACTCACACTAAAACATCACTGTTTGATAACTATGTTATAACTTGATTCTCTTCACTAGGGTACATAGGCTCTTAAAGTTACATTGTAAGTTCTGTCGCATGGATGCCAATAAATACATAATCCCACTTAATCTTTCACATGAAAGTTAAGCTATCACTACTCTTTCAACAAACTTCAGACTTACACCAATTTTTTATGGCTCGATGGGGGAAAACTCTGATAAAATAAAATTTTCTCCAACATAATTTCAAATCATCATATTCTTTAAGTTTGCAAACTAAAATCTTCAAATTCTTCAAGTTTGCAAATTAGGGTCTCAAACTAGACAAGTATTCAAATTGAATTCTTCAAACATTATAAGGATGTGAATTAAGTGTTTAAATCCTCCATGTTTATGAATTAAAGACTTCAAATTCTCCAAGTTTGTTGGTTGAAGTCTTCAGATTATTCAAGTCTGCAAGTTGAAGTATTCAAATCCTCCAACTCGGCTAGTCGAAGTCTTCAAATCTTCCAAAGATGCATGTAGAAGTCTTCAAAATCCTCCAAATATGCAAGTTGAAGTTATCAAATCCACCTAGTCTTCATGTGGAAGTTTCAGATCCACCATATTTTGAAGTAAAATTATTTCAAGTCGTTCAATCTAAAGGTTGAAGTCTTCAAGCCTTACCTTTCTCAAGGTAGGGACGACTATTTATCCCTTTGTGCCATGAAATTACCTTTAAATTTATCTTTCTTATGATGGAGACGAGTATCCATCTTTTTTGCGCCGGAAGATTACCTTTAAATTTAGTTTTCTTAAGTTGGGGACAAAAACAAAATTGCCCTTTGCATCTTAAGATGACGTTTTCATGGGTTTATTCATAAAATTATCTCTAAATTTTCATGTCCTAAGGTGAGCAATTTTGTCCTTTTTCACCTTAAGCTTGCCTTTTCATGGATTTATCCTTGAAAAGATTTCTAAAGTTTCGTTTTTAAAGGTGAACAAAAGTTTCCTCTTCGCACGTTAAGCTGGTCTTTTCATGAATATATCCTTAAAAGGATCTTTAAATTTTTATGCTTCAAGGTGGAAAATTTGTTTTCCTTCAGACCTTATGCTTAAATATTTGGGATCTCATGAAGCCTCCAAATTATGATCTCAAGGGGGAGACGTTAAACACATCCCTTCACACCTCAAACTCAAGTATTCAGGATCTCATAAAACTCAAATTAGTGATCTCAAGGTAGGGACGGTAAACACATCCCTTCACATTTTATTCTTAAATATTCAAAATCTCATAAACCCTCAAATTTGTGGTCTCATGGTGGAGTCGTTAAACACAACTCTTCACACCTTATTCTCAAATATTGAGGATCTCATAAAACCTCAAATTTATAATCTCAAGGTGGGAGACGTTAAACACATTCCTTCACACATTAAACTTAAGTATTTGAGATCTCACAAAAACTCAAATTTGAAATCTCAGACGAAGACGTTAAACATATTCCTTCACATCGTATGCTTAAATATTCAGGATCTCATATAGCCTCAAAATTTGTTGTCGTATGACGGAAACGTTAAACACATCTCTTCATATCTTATGCTCAAATTGTTGAGAATATAATCAAATAATAAAAGTGTGCTCTCTCTAACAACTTAAGCTTTTAGATGAGATGGTCACACACTTCAACATGGTATCAGAGCAGGCGATGGTCCTGAGATCGAATCTCACCGCCACCCAAATCAAAAAGAATTTCCACGTGCTTGGCCCATGAAAAAAATTCAGGCCCACACGTGAGGGGGTGTGTTGAGAATATAATCAAATAATAAAAGTGTGCTCTCTCTAACAACTTAAGCTTTTAGATGAGATGGTCACACACTTCAACACAAATATCAGGGAACTCATAAAGCCTCAATAGTATGATCTTAAGGCGGAAACATTAAACACATCCCTTCAAACCTCAAGATCAAATTCTTGTGTTGTGATTAAAAACTCTCAATTATGTAACCTATCTCCACAAAATGAAAATATTGCTTCCATGAACCTACAATAACAAAGAGTAACAAAAATCACAAAGAAGAGAGAAAAATATACCTTGGAGACTCAAAGCTACTGTTAGAGATGTTATGATTTTTGTCGAAATATTGTTAAACATACACGTATTTATAGACCCAATAGAGGGGCATGTTCTTCTTTAATTGATAAGCTGAGAAAGGATTGATTATAATTCTTGACCACAAATTGTGAGATGATACCTTTGTAAGGTACCTTGCAAGACAGCACTAATGAATAAAAAACAACTAAGGAAAAAGGGATGATATTTAGCATGTAATGCTCAATAAAGTCAAGCCTCTCTTTCTTGTCACGTAATTACAAAAAAAAAGATTTTAAAAACTATTTAAATAACAAATGTTCCCATATTGGTCTATGTTTTTTTTAATATTACAATTAAAGTATCAAGTTAATACTTCAAGTTTGGTCTTTAAAAGATAAAATATCTCGATAGGACTTGAAGTAGGGGGCATTTGTAACATTTAAAATTTGTTGGAGATTCTAATTGTATTAGATTCAAGATATACTAATCTAAATAAATATTGTTGTTTAATATAATTGGATTAATTATTTGAATCTAATAAATATGAATTTAATTACAGTACAATTTCATTTAACTAGAAGCTCACTTTGTTAAGCCCAATGGCATCTCTTCCTAGAGGTCCAAATTGGTGCCACGTGTCAAATCATGTGTCACGCCAAGTCAAATGAAGAAGCCAATAGAATCATGTCATGTGGAAAAATGGAATTACATGCCTATCCCAATCAAAGCCAAATAAAAATGTGTCATGTGTACAAGTGAATTTTCTGGCCAATCAAATATCATCATGTTACTTAAATTTGATTGACCAAAGGAAACCTATTTTCATAACTATTACTCCACCATGTCACTTAAATCTAATCATGAGCCTAAGAAAACATGTTCTTATCATAGCTCCTATATTCTACAACTATAAATAGATGTCCTCATGATTCAGAAATCACACCAAAATTCTAACAAAAATCCAGAGAAAGTTCGTGGATCAAACATCATAAATATTTCTATAAGATACATGTTCAAGAACTCAAGTTCAAGAACAAGCTCAAAAGACTTTGGATACAAGTTAGAGTTTTATGATCAATATCAGCTTCCAAGGCCTTGATTTTATATTTGAAAAAGACAAATCAAATGATTGATTGTAACACTCATATTTGAAATTAAATAAATATGATTGTTGCAATATTTTCTAATATTGATTATTATTTTAACTACGCCAATTTAATTGTTTATAATATATATGCGAATTTAATTGTTTATAATTATATATAGATTTAATTAGGCCCTAGCTATAAAAGTGTGTAAATTCGCTAAGTTAACTTCAAATTTCGTGATATGATTAGCCAAAAGAAAAATAAGATTAGTAATGTGAAAGTTCATTTGAATTTTTATTTTTTTTCTAGAGAAAAGACTCAAAAATTTCATTGAACTTTGAGAAAAGACTCATATATGTCATATGTTCAAGTTTAGCTCATCTATGTCATTTTCGTTTGAGAAAAGACTCATTCATGTCATTATTTATAAATGGAAAATATAGTTTCGATTATGCAAAACCATTTTTTCTATACATGGTCACCAATTAAATCATTTTTTTTGAAGGAAAAAGGTTCAAATATGCCATCAACTTTTAGAAAAGACTCATCTATGTCATTTGTTAAAAGTTTGGCTCATCTATGTCATTTCAGTTAACAAAGAATGGTAAGAATAAGTCTTTTATCAAACAAAAATAGCATAGATGAGCCAAAATTATAACAAATAATATAAATGAGCATCTTCTCTAAGTTTGATGACATATTTGAGTTTTTTTAACCTTATTTAGAAAACCTTCTCTGATACCAATTGATATTTTGCATAATTTTACTCTAAATCAAACTACTAGTGAAATGGGTTGTCTAATATTTTTATCGAAGAAGTAAGATAACAAGTAAAAACACAATACTTTTACGTGGAAAACACCCAACTCAAAAGGTGTAAAAGACCATGAAATATACCTCTACAAGATGTAACTCTAACTTCACTAAATTAGTGAACCTCAACAATTTAAGATTACAAAATCTGTAACCTAAGGAACTAACTCTTATTTCTAAACTTTAAGTTATGGATTTATATTACAACTCTTGCAATCCTAGGAAGTAACTCTAATTCCTAAACTTCAAGTTATGAATTCAGATTATAACTCTTGCAATCCTAAAAACTAACTCTAATTTCTAAACTTCAAAACATACCTCTCAAGGTATGTGTTCCCAAAGCTTCGAGTAATGCCAACTTGAAGACAACACTTCTAATTCATTTAATAACTCACTAAACTAAGATTACATCAAAACTCAATCACAAAGAAAAATTCACAAAGCATAAATTGTGTAATATTACTAGGTTCTTTGATGTGTTTCTTCAATCAATTGTTAGCATTTATTAAGTCAATTTTCCAATTCTTTTTTATTTTATAAGTGCACGAATATTCTTAACGACTTTTCTTCTATTTAAGCACGACTCTTAAGAGAGTTGGCCTTCACTTCAAACTCCACATTGACTCAAACTCTCTTGACTTAGAGTTCTACTTCAAGCAAGACTCCTTCTTCAATTCAAAATCCTTGACTCTTTAGACTTCTTGTTCAAATCAAACTCTTTGATTCTTTTGTGTTGTAGTCAAACTTCAATTCTTTAATTTAACACATGTACAAACTCCCCATTGATTCAAACTCTTTTGACCTAGAGTTCTACTTTAACTGAAACTCCTTCTTTAAATCAAGTTCTTTTATTCTTTTGTATTGTAGTCGAACTTCAACTCTTCAATTCAGCACATGTTTGTTTCCTTAAGTTTATCACGAAATTATCATACATTCCTTGACTATTGTACACTTATTTTTATTCATTAATGATCTTGCTGAGAATTCAGCTTCTTCGTACAGTGCATTTGTGAACCAGACCGACTTACATATTTTATGTTACTTTTACAATCATGAAAACTCCATAGAACCCAACAATTAAGATAACACCTCTGTATATAGTTTATTCATATTTTTGGTTTGAAATGACCATGTTTGTTTTTATAGTTGAACTGATCCATATTAATTAGACTTGTTCCATGATATGTGAGAATTTCTTGCATATAATCCATGTTTCGTATCTTGGTCTAGAACATGTTCTGCATGTTATTGAAGTGAAATAATAGGTTTTGTTCTATTTAGAAGGTGATAATAGGTTTTCTTTGATACATTTGTAAAATTTCAAGCTTTTCAGATATTGTTATCATTAGAGAGCCCCTTGAGCCTGTGGCCTTTCATTTGGTAGCCAGAGTGATAGTGCTCAAATTACTTGTAAAACCATTAAACAATAAGCAGTCGTTAGCAATCTAATTACCCAATATATGAGGTCGGGATCAAGTTCCACATGGAGTGGTAAATGAAAGAATTCAATTGCAAAGTCAATATGTGTCTAATTCATTGTAGATAGATGGTAACAAAGGTGAATAAATTTCAAATATCAAATTAATATTTGTTTATCAACCAACTTCAACAAAATAAACTAAAATGAGTGTTTAGCAACCCAACGGAGTGACAATCTATGAGTGCATGGAAGTAGGTATCAATTTCAAAAGGTGAATCGATGTGATTGATCAATAACCTTGATTACACATGGATAGTTTCGGTCTATCTCAAACACATATTGCATTTCTCAATCACTATATGCTTATCATAAGAATTCCTCTCGGACATTCCTATGTATAATTTACTAAAGAACTCGTTACCTTAACATAAATCTTCTCCCTCGAGACAATCTAGGATTTAGAGGTGAAACCCCAAATTTCTTTCTCAAGTAAAGAAGGAATTCCAAACTAATATGCAAGCATTAAATCAATTACCACTTCATATACTCTCGCTCAAGAAATAAATGAAGATCTAAAGTTGAATTAAGTTTGTAACCTCAATTCATAATTAACTGTCACAACCCAAAGTATATCCTGGGTGTAACATAGTGTATAGAACCCCAAGAGGCCCTACACAAGCCAATTAGCTTACATCATACACCATAATAGAAATAGAGATTTCAAAGAAATGGTCGTATATCATAAAAAGGAGTTTGACAAAAGCAAAAGTCTGACATAAGTCTCAATAAGTCATCCATTACATCAAAATAAGTGATTGGGACCTTACCCATACATCAAATGTAAGTCTAAAAACTGAAATGATATAAAGTTATAAAAGTGTCACGGTCCTCAGAACATAAGGACTCACCAATCCTTGAACACCAAAAGATCAACTTGCCACAAGTATGAGAAGTAGGAGTGTCTGACCCTACATTAGTGAAACAATGTAGGCACAAGTATGCATTAGTACATGGAATGTACTAAGTATGATAGCAATGCATAAGAGTTATGATATCATGTCAAAAAGGACTTTACATGACATGCAATGACCAAGCTAAATGATAAAATCAAAAAGGTTAGAAAACATAAATCATAATCATGGGCAATGCAAGATAAACATCTTTAAATCACTCGAGAGATACTTTAGAAGTAACCTTAGTCTATTATTGTGGGAAGTTTACCATTGTAACAGACATAGACCATGTGAGATATAATATGGAATCCAGTGTCTATCCCATACCGAAAAGATATGTCCTTACTTGACAAGGTAGGAATCATGAGTCTGAGTTAAAGTGGACCCGCTAGCTAATGTCTATCTGATACAATCATCCTGTGGTGGCACATAGTTATGGGATAAAGAAATGTCTACTTGAGACCCAACCTTTACTAACGAGAGAGCGTCCATCTAAATATCCTCTCAGTGCTAATACAAAAATACCACGAAATAGTCATTAATCTTATTCATTTCATCATCCGTGGAAAGACACAATTAAGAAATCAATACAAGCTAAATTTTATTTAGAATAACTCCTTATTCTTGATTCAACCTAGGTGAGAAAACCTTTCAACCTTATGAATTCTTTTTTGAGAAAACTCTTTCACAATCATGTTTTTATTAGTATGTGAGAAAACCTTTCACAACAACATTGATGCTTTATTTCAAAGCATCTTCAAGTCATTTATATCAATTTAATAAAAGAACATGCATATCTTCGTAAATTATGTTTCATAGTTCATAAGCTTCATGGACATGCGAATTCCACTTTAAAAACCATATAATTACTTCAAATCATGCATAAAAATATAGAAAACAATTGATTGAATCATGATTGTAAAGAACCCTTGAAGATTGAATAAAATCCTAACTTTAATTTGAGAATCTACTTTGTAAAAATTAAGATTATAGGAACCCTATGGAGGAAATGACTCCATAAGTGAATTATTTTATACCATAGAGTTCAAAGCCCAATTGCTATGGTGAATTTGATATCTTGGTGCTTGAAACCCTAATTTGCTCTTCCTTGAATTTGAGAGAATTTGGAGGGGGTGAACTTGAAGATAATTTAGGGGTTTAATGAATGATTTAGAATGGGTATTTTTAGGGCTTAAAAGACTTATATAGAGCTTAGGATTAGGACCAAATCGACCTAGTTAAGGCATTAATCACTTAGGAAAAAGACTTAAAAGCCTCTTAAAATAACTGCCGACCCCTTTCTACGGTTTGGACCTACGGTCCGTACTCGTCAAGGGTAGAAAAGTATAGAAACTTTTAAAATTGGACCAACTTTGAAGAAACCTGTCAAAGACTCGTACGTCTTCCTACGAACTATACATACAAATGGTAGAAACCAACTTAACCCTCAAAATTTCACTAAGTCTGGAACTCACCTACGACACCTATGTACGACTCATATAAAGGTTGACAGGCCGTCTTGGTCAACCATCAAATAAGGTATTGAAACATAGTTTTACAAAAAAAAAATCTACCCTAGTTCTATGTTTCCTTCCAATGGCATGTAGGACTTCCTACGATCTATAGGCTGGACTCGTAAAAACCAGGTTTTAGACAAATTTATGTACTATCCTTTTCCTTTAGACTTTCCATCTTCTGAGGTGTTACATTAACACATGATAATGTCACGACCAAGTGGTACCCCCTAGACGTAACACGACGTACTTGACCCCGAAGGAGCCACATACAAGCCTCATAGCATAACTTGAACATAAGAGCATAGGAAAATAGTGCATAATTTTTTTTCTTTACAATCAAAGTCTCTTATAAAATGAGAGAGAATCTATGACACTATGTCTCAAACCATCTCTTATACTTGGAATAAAACTCTTGAAATACAATCTTAGGGGCATAGCCCTTACAACCAAAGTCTAAAACATAAAAGAAAGACAATAAAGGACATATGATTGAGCCCTCGAATACAATGAGGTCTCAACTAACTTCTTCTTCTTGATCTCCTATGAACCTAGCCACGAGGATGGAATCCAATATCTCCAAAGCCTACACTTATAGAAAATGTAGAAATATTGGGTTAGCACAAAAAGCCCTAAGAAACACTTGTGCAATATATGGTTGACATCCCATAATACCAACCCTACTAAGTACTCCTTTGAAGCTACTTTAGTCATACATTTCATCCTTAGACCTCATCATAAGCAATAGCCATAAATAAGGAAATAGTCATGTATATTACTTGAATTATAAGGAAAGTCATTCATAATAACTAGCTATTCAACATACATGCATACATTCAAATCTCATTATAACATAAAGGAACCATCCCATGACATCCTACCAAGTCTATTTGTGCAATGTGGAAGTGAAGTCCCATACCCACTCCTACTAAGTAAAACTCACCAAGAAGTCATAGTATAGTTCATGTCTCATTCATTATCTTTATTATATAGGGAGGATTAGCTATAACCGATATAGACCATGTAAGCTACATGGAATCCGGTGTCGTGTAACCCCACACCGAAAGAAGGTGTCCTACTTGCCTAAGGTAGAACTAAATGTGTTATCTTTTAAGTGGATCCACTAGCTAAGTCTTATGTGGGCACATAGTTATGGGATAGGGAGATTTCTTCTAGAAACCCGCCCTATTGCAATGGCAGAGGGCATCTATCTCATAAGTTTACTTTAGATGATTTGACGTATTGCATTGACGGAAGGGTATTTACCTCATTTTCCATATCCACTCGGTGTTAAGCATTATTTCCCAATTTATATGTAATTATTCTTGAATTGGATTTACATATTTGAAGGGGTACTTTACCCTTCATTCAACCCAACTCATAAAATAGCTCATAGATTCAATTAGGTAAGAATTGGGCTTTCAACCTTAGAATCATCATTAGTATGCGAGAATAACTTTCACACCAAGATCATGTGTTATCATGAAAATGGATTTTCAATAAACACACTAGAATCAACATGGTTATGTACATTTCATGCATAATAATGTGTAAAGGTGCATATGAGAACTATACTTTCAATTAACACCATTGATACCTGATAATCATGTTTATGCATGGAGTGTGTGTGTATAATTGTCCTTGCAATGACACTACAACAACATTATCATCATAGACACTTCCCTCTCAAAGTGTTCATAAGTATGTACATAATATCACAATCATGGATCATTCACATATATTACATTCAAGGATCATAAACCATGTAAATCAACACATCTAACATTTATTATAATAGACATGTATATAATCATAACTCAAATAGTTCATTCATTTGCATGTATAAGCTCATATACTCACATTGTAGGTCATGTGGGTAAAGTCCTTCCACAATAGTACCTTAAACAATTCAACATGCATAATAGCTTTCTTCTTTAAAGCCTAAATATTCATAGTTCATTCCCTTTAGCTTTTACCTTTAAACCCTTAGGAGTCATCTTCATATTATGAGCATTACTCTCAAGCAACACATCACATGGTCATCAGGTAAACCTAATTCTCAAAGTAGACTAACCACATTCCTCATTCTTACTCAATTATAGTCATATAGCATCAAGTAAACTAAATCTCAATACTACTCAACCTTGATTCATCATGTAAGACCTAATCAAGTTCATTCATGTCTACAAGATTCACTCATAAGAAATTCATGTTTAGGTGATCTAATCTAAGGCAATTCATCAAGAAGTTCATCAATTTTAGAAGGTCACATCTAAGCCCTCAATTTGCCTCTTTCATGACATAACCCTTGGCTATATCAATTTCACCCTAGAATCTTAGGTCAATCAAGAATACATGTAGATTTACACTAATATCAAGTAATCTCATCATAATCAACCCACATTCAATCAATTGAATCAACTTCCAACAACATTCATAATGTAGAGAAGAGCAATAAACTAGGATTGGGGAAAACTCATAGATTCTTTTGGAATTCAAGTTAAACTCATCTTAAATCAGTAGTATCATCAATAAAAAAAATCAATCTTTAATAACAGCTTTGAAAGGAATCCATGGGGTTGAGTTGAAACCCTAGCTAATTGAGTTTTCTAGAATTGAGTTAAAAACTTTTGAAAGGGCTTCTTAGGTGATAGCTTCCCAAGGATGAGGAACTCCTATACCTTAGGTGTAGAATCCTTCCAAATTCGTATTGAAAAGCTCCTTCCTTCAAGCTTTCCTTGATCTCTTTCTTTGTTCTTCAATGGAGGTTCTAGAGTGAAGATTCTTGGAGAGAAGAGAAGTTGGGTTTTGATTTGGGGTCTTGGGTTATAATGATTTAATGACTTAGTTTAGGGTATTATTAGCTTATATAGGTGATTAATTAACTGACTAACCGACCTCCCTTAACCCCTAATTAATTACCAAACACCTAACTAAGATTAAAATCACAAAACTGGCAGCATATACGGATCACCCATCCACGGACCGTGGATGGGTCTACTGGCCGTCATTTTGTCTCATGGTTAGGGACTGAGGCTTGAAGTTGCAGGACTGTACAGGACTTTACTTACCCCCATGACCTATGGGGCGTTGTCTGATCTACTGGCCGTAGATGGCCATCCGTGGGTCACAGTTTTTCCAGATTTTTTGGGACTGTTTTGGGGTCCCCTTCAAGGACCCCTTGGGTGGTCCTTGGGGGTCATACCCGAACGTTTAACCCCTAAAACCCCTATTCTAAGTACGGAAACCCTTTTTACAAGTTTTAACCCTCATATGACACTCCAAAACTCTTACCAAAGGCTCTAGACCTCACTAGTTCGACTCACTAAATTACGGGGTGTTACATTATCCCCCACTTGGTAACGTTCGTCCTCGAATGACACTTTAAATAGTTTTTGGAATTAAAGATTCAAGACTAGCAGCCCAATCATGCATGAAACATCACAATAATGCACAACTCAAAATACACTATTCACAATGTGCACTTATTCAAGGGGGAAACATCCACTTCAACTCAACATGTTCAATGCAATACAAGGAAGTATGAACTATATCTAACAACCCATTTATGCATGAGATTATCATAATTTGTCATGTTCAAGGAGGAATTTCTTAACTCGTAACTAACACATGTACATATATCCTTCTCATGCGTACAATAGGCAATTCTTACTCAAAGCACCATAACATGAAGGAAACAATTCTCATAAACTCATTTTCTTTCAAAACACAAGTTTTCATGAACATGCATTATATAAAGATGTCATGACAACACATAAGCACATAACACAATGTTAGCTAGGCACACCATCCCCCCCCCCTTCGGAGTGAGCCTACACAATCACTTCTAAACATCATAAATTACATAGTCATAGGAAGGATTACCTTTTCCAACTATAAGCAAGCCCATCACAACATTATGGAGCAATGTGCCATTTCATCAAAAATTTAACAAAACATTTTCATCACATCATCTCATGAAGTTAAATATGCTATCACCATAATAAATGCTCAACCACATGAGGAACATGTAAATCATGAAAAATCAATTTTATACAAAATAAGAATCTTTCAAAAACATGTATAACATAAGAAGATCATGGAAATTTCTAAAACACTCATGACTCCTAGACATAAAAAAAGCCCAAAAAGGAACTCTTGGTCTCAAGCTAGAATAGGAATAGAAGAAAAAAATGAGGATATCGGGACTCTTAATCAATGTTGATACTCAAGCACATGATCTCCCCCTTGGGAGTAAGCCTCATTTTTACTAAAACCTCAAATACTACTCCTTTCTAACAAACTCAAGCTTTACCAAGGCTCATTATAACCTTACCGGGCTCTAAAACCATAGAGGTGCAATAATCATCCATCCAAACCCTACCAAGGTTAACAAGAGTAACTCTAAGGGACAAGGGAATCATAGGACACATTTAACATCCAAGACTCCAAAATCATGAAATGAGTCAAGGAGAACCTATCACCTTAAGCTAGAGGATGAATAGAAAGGGACATAAGGATATGGGGACATCTCATTGGCCCTTGACCTCCCAAATAAGCACATTCAACTAAAACCCTTACTAAAATACCACTCCTCAACATTTTCATGCTGAGATCCCAATCGGTACTTCTAAATAAGAGAGGTTCTCATTTAAGCACTCTCGCTCACAAGAAACCTTACCAACACCACTCAAAGTCTCATATGAGACTACCAAACTGGGATTAAACTTCTCAAACTCACTACACCTCTTAAGGTGATATTATCAAGCAAGCCTAACTCATGATCATCAAGGACACTCAATGACCTTACCATCTAAGCACATTATTCCCCACTTGGGGGTAAGCCTATAAAAACTCTTTACAACATCACTTCCTTCGATTCTAAGGTTGGAGCAAGTCATAACTAAACCTTCACACTCATCACACAAGATGATTCTAAACCATGGAGGATTACACTTCTATCCTCTTTTAAAGGAGTCTACTCACTCAACATCTCTAGGCACCACTTAAGCACCACTATTCCACCAATCTATCAACATACCTCAAAACTCATCATGACTAAGTTGGATTATACCAACCAACACATATGGCCATAATTAAACCCATTAATACTAAGGACAACACAAAAGTTCATCATATCCAATTTATTGAGTAACAAAAGACAAGTATTACCGGAATAGAGGTAAGCATAAAACACATACCGGTAGCCACATTAGAAGGACACTCTTGTCCACCTCTAGCTTGAAGAGCATCGGTCCTAATTTTCTTCATCTCTCTTCCCCTAGCCGTAATCATCGGGCAATTTCTTATTAGGTGGTCACTTCCACCACACGCATAACAACCCTTTGTACCGGCTAGACACTTACCATTATGTTTTTTTCCATACCTAGAACAAGTAGGCCTAATCACATAATATCCACTACCACTCACTCCTTGAGATTTTGGGGTAGACACCTTCTTGGGAGGAGTCATCATCTTCAAGCCTATACCTCTTTGTTCCTCTAGACCTCTCTTCAAGTTTATCCTTTTCAAACCATTGAGCACGAATCACAAGAAGATCCATATCCATATCATTATCAAACATAACCATACTACATTCTTTTATTTTCAAGTCGAATAAACCCGACACAAACTTACTCATCTTCATCTTTGGGTTGGCCACTATGGACGGAGCATATCTTGACAACCTAGTGAATACCCGAGCATACTCTTCAACACTCAACCTACCTTGAAGAAGGTTAACAAACTCAATTATCTTAGCCTCTCTCACCTCTAAAGGGAAAAACCTATCAATGAACCCATTCTTAAATCTTTCCCATTCCATGGGGCCCATTTTTGCCGGCCTTGCTCCTTTCCATTGACTAAACCACATTAGAGCAACATCCTTCAATTGGTAAGCTGCAAATTCCACCTTCTCTACCGGTGTTACTCCTACAAAGTTCAACACCCTAGAGGCCTTCTCTATAAACTCTAGAGGATCTTCCTCCGTATTTGACCCATAGAAATATGAAATCTCTATCCCGACTTGAGTCAACCAATGAAAACCATACCTAATCCTCTCATTTGTCATTAAGTCAATAGGAACTTGAGGATCTTGAGGAGAAGATCCTTGATCATCATAGTCTTCTTCAAACCCATCGGTACAAGCTTTTGAGTAGTCATATCATGTAGATCACTGGATAAGGATTAGAAGAAAGACCCTATAAGGTTAAACTGTATCGCACGACTCAAAGAATGAAGAAGTGAAACTTTCCTAACATCCGGTAGCCTCCTATTCATAAAATGTGGTGCGCTTCACATTTATGAACAAGACTCTACTAGATGTGGTTTGAGACATCCTAAAAACCATCCAAAAAACCTTATTCTCTGATACTATGTTTGTCACGACCTAGTGGTACCTCCCAGATATAACACAGCGTACTTGACACCGAAGGGGTCGCATACAAGCCTCATAGCATAATTTGAACATAAGAGCATAGGAAAATTGTGCGGAATTTAAAACTTTTCTTTACAATTGAAGTCTCTTATAAAATGAAAGAGAATCTATGACACTATGTCTCAAACCATCTCTTATACTTGCAACAAAACTCTTGAAATACAATCTTATGGGCATAGCCCTTACAACCAAAGTCTAAAACATAAAAGAAAGACAATAAAGGACATATTGTTGAGCCCTTGAATACAATGAGGACTCACCAATCTTCTTCTTCTTGATCTCCAATGAACCTACCCAAGAGGATGGAATCCAATATCTCCAAAGCCTACACTTATAGAAAATGTTGAAAGATGGGGTTAGCAAAAAAAGTACTAATTACGGAAGCCATGCACAAAAACCTTAAAACATGCATAGAAAGGGACATTTTATTTGAAATCATGCTATATGCCATTCTTGGACATCATCTTTGAAATAGTTGGAGAATGCAACCCATAAGGTAACTCACATACATTTCATCATACCATTAGACATATCATTATAATAACAAGCATAGTCTACAACATCAACACAATACAAAGTCAAATACCAAGATCATCTCATCATAAAGTAATCATCACATAAGCAACCCCTAAGAAATACTTGTGCAATGTATGGTTGGCATCCCATAATACCAACCCTACTAAGTAGTCCTTTGAAGTTACTTTAGTCATACATTTCATCCTTAGACCTCATCATAAGCAATAGCCATAAATAAGGAAATAGTCATATACATTACTTGAATTATAAGGATAGTCATTCATAAAAACTATCTATTCAACATACATGCATACATTCAAATCTCATTATAACATAAAGGAACCATCCCATGACATCCTACCAAATCTACTTGTGCAATGTGGAAGTGAAGTCCCATACCCCACTCCTACTAAGTAAAACTCACCAAAAAGTTCTAGTATAGGTCATGTCTCATTCATTATCTTTATTATATAGGGAAGATTAGCCATAACCGATATAAACCATGTAAGCTACATGGAATCCGGTGTCGTGTAACCCCACACCGAAAGAAGGTGTCCTACTTGCCTAAGGTAGAACTAAATGTGTTAGCTTTTAAGTGGATCCACGAGCTAAGTCCTATGTGGGCACATAGTTATGGGCTAGGGAGATTTCTTCTAGAAACCCGCCATATTGCAATGACGGAGGGCATCTATCTCATAAGTTTACTTTAGATGATTTGACTTATTGCATTGACGGAAGGATATTTACCTCATTTTCCATATCCACTCGGTGTTAAGCATTATTTCCCAATTTATATGTAATTATTCTTGAATTGGATTTACATATTTGAAGGGGTACTTTACCCTTCGTTCAACCCAACTCATAAAATAGCTCATAGATTCAATTAGGTGAGAATTTGGCTTTCAACCTTAGAATCATCATTAGTATGCGAGAATAACTTTCACACCAAGATCATGTGTTATCATGAAAATGGATTTTCAATAAACACACTAGGATCAACATGGTTATGTACATTTCATGCATAATAATGTGTAAAGGTGCATATGAGGACTATACTTTCAATTAACACCGCTGATACATCATAATCATGTTTATGCATGGAGTGTGTGTATGTATAATTGTCCTTGCAATGACACAAAACAACATTATCATCATAGACACTTCCCTCTCAAAGTGTTCATAAGTATGTATATAATATCACAATCATGCATCCTTCACATATATTGCCTTCAAGGATCATAGACCATGTAAATCAACACATCTAACATTTATCATAATAGACATGTATAAAATCATAACTCAAATAGTTCATTCATTTGCATGTATAAGCTCATATACTCACATTGTAGGTCATGTGGGTAAAGTCCTTCCACAATAGTACCTTATACAATTCAACATGCATAATAGCTTTCTTCTTTAAAGCCTCAATATTTATAGTTCATTCCCTTTAGATTTTACCTTTAAAGCCTTAGGAGTCATCTTCATATTATGAGCATTACTCTCAAGCAACACCTCACATGGTCATCATGTAAACGTAATTCTCAAGGTAGACCATTCTTACTCAATTATAGTCATATAACATCAAGTAAACTAAATCTCAATACTACTCAACTATGATTCATCATGTAAGACCTAATCAAATTCATTCATGTCTACAAGATTCACTAATAAGCGATTCATGTTTAGGTGATCTAATCTAAGGCAATTCATCAAGAAGTTCATCAATTTTAGAATGTCAGATCTAAGCCCTCAATTTGACTCTTTCATGACATAACCCTAGGCAATATCAATTTCACCCTAGAATCTTAGGTCAATCAAGAATACATGTAGATTTACACTAATATCAAGTAATCTCATCATAATCAACCCACATTCAATCAATTGAATCAACTTCCAACAACATTCATAATGTAGAGAAGAGCAATAAACTAGGATTGGGGAAAACTCATAGATTCTTTTGGAATTCAAGTTAAACTCATCTTAAATCAGTAGTATCATCAATAAAAAAAATCAATCTTTAATAACAACTTTGAAAGGAATCCATGGGGTTGAGTTGAAACCCTAGCTAATTGAGTTTTCTAGAATTGAGTTAAAAACTTTTGAAAGGGCTTCTTAGGTGATAGCTTCCCAAGGATGAGGAACTCCTATACCTTAGGTGT
>JAJONZ010017292.1:0-24499 GCA_029582445.1 Solanum paucissectum
ATATATATATATATATATATATATATATATCCTAATTGTATCAAGGAGTAAATTAATAGTTTTTTCACTAAATCAGTCTTTGATACCACCAGAGTATATATCATATCATATATCATATATCATATATCATCATATATTACTAAAAGTGGGAAGCACCTATCTTCAAAGTTAGATTACAATTTTACCCTTATATTTAATCAAAATGTAATAAATAAAACATCTAATCTAATTAAATAATAATAAAAATGTATTATCTCTTCAAAATTAATATACATAAATGTAAAATCACTAAATTATCCACACACAAAAAGAGAAGGCACTCTTTGGCATTCATATTCCAACTAACAGATAATGATACTTATTATGTTTCCAATCAAATTAATGAAATGTTACAGAAATTCATGGGGTGAGAACTGAGGTGAATATATCCATAATAAAAAATAATGACATTTATTATGGCTTGAAATATGTATCTTTGTATATATTGTTTTGTGTTGTTTTTGTTCAAAGTAGAATATTAGTCTGAGGTGAATGTATCCACATGAATAAAAATGGAGAGAAATAAAACGAGTGTTTAAAGTTAGATTACAATTTTTCTCTTATATTTAATTAAAATAAAATACCTAATCTAATTGAAATAGTAGTAATCGTATTTAAATTTACATGAGATTTGTGAATATGATATTCAAAAGTCCAATTTAAATGTAGCCCTTAATGATTTACCCATTAATCAAATTTAAGTGTGCGCTATTCATTGCTAAATAGTTTGGAGAATAGGAAGAGTTGCATTGAATAATTAAATGTAGACTAATTAATTAGGAGAAATAAATAGTTTGGAGAATTGGAAGAGTTGCATTGAATAATTAAATGTGGACTAATGAAAGAAAAGGTTCAACGAATGCAAATTGAAAAATAGCTATAAAAAGGCAAGAACGGATTCTTGAATTCTTACTCACCATTTTTATAGGCTCTTGCATAATTTTAATGTATTAATTAATTTCATCTTCTTTTTTGTTCTTGAAGAGAAAGCAACAATTTGAGAGGATAGTACCTAGAGTTATTTGCATATAGAATTCGATTAGCCAATAACATCAACTTCGCTAAACAAAGTTCAACACAAATTTATTGTAATGCACAATGTTTATGTATCATTATATATGAAAGTTTAGATACATATATTATTATTCCGACATGTAATATTTTAATTTTAGTATTCAAATATTCTTGTTATACTTTTAGCAGTTGTTTCTACTTTATATGTAAAGAGAGAATTGATTTTTAATTTCTTTATATTTTAGTAAGAACAAGCTTGCATTTTTTAAAACCAACATATTAAATATTATATACTCCCTTCATCTCAACGAAAAAGTTTGAACAAATTAACATGAAATACACGTGCTTTGCACGTGTTTAGATATTAGTATTACTAAAAGTGGGAAGCTCCAAAGATGAAAAGTTAAATTGCCATTTTACCCCTAAGCTAAATTAAACATCTAATTAATTAAATATTAAATAATATTTATTTAATTATTTTTTGAATTGTAAGTTATTTATTGAAAAGACAATGAAAGAATCATTACTAATTAAATTGTAAGGTACAATGAATTGTTTAATATACTTATAATTTTTTCCTATACTAAATTAAAATTTCAATAAATTAAATTAATTAGATGTTTAATTTAGCTTAGGGGTAAAATGGTATATATATATAGCCGTCAAAATGGGCTTAGCCCATGGGGCCAGCCCAATCCTACCCGTTATTGGGGTAGGGTTGGGATAGGATTTTTCAAGCTCATTTAAAACTTGGGCTTATAAGCCCGGCCCATATAAGCCCTTGGCCCTTGAGGCTTGATCGGGGCAGGGCCGGGGTCGGCCCATGGGCCAAAACTTTTTATTTAAAAGTAATTTACAATAATCTCTCTAGTATATAATCTAATTAGTTGAATACACGCTATGTTGTAATATTATAAATCTTCGTGCCCAGATAGTATCTAGAAATATATGGACTCAAAATTGGGTTAATTTGTTCTAGAAACACTCTATCTAAGTAGATTCGCATGTATCTATGATATATATACAAATCTCGAGCCCTCGCCTCCCTCTTATCTTGCTTGTCACTCTCTTATCTCACTCGCATATTCAATATGCGAGATACATGCTAATTACACTAGATTATTGTTAGTGTTATTGAAACAATATCATTGTTTGTCATATTTGATTTGAAAATCTTCTCATTTTTTTTAATGTTATAGAATTATAAGTTTGAAAAGAAAAAAAAAATTAAAAAGAAAAACAGAAGGGCTAGCCCGCCCCAGCCCTCGGCCCTTCTAGGGTTGGGTTGGGTTGAGCATTTTCAGGCCCTAGCAAATGAAGGGCCGGCCCGCCCTAGCCCTTCAAATTCCTTAGTGCTCGAGGCTTGGGCTCGATGGGGCTGGGCCGACCCTTTTTGACAGCTCTATATATATATATACACTACCACCCTTAGGCTAAATTAAACATCTAATTTATTAAATATTAAATAATAAAACTTTAATTTATTTTTTGAATTGTAAGTTATTTATTAGAAAGACAATGAAAGAATCATTAATTAAATAGTAAGTTCCAATGAATTGTTTAATATACTTATCAAAATATAATAAAACATTTAATTATCTATATTATTCATGTAACATTTATATTGCAATTAAATCCATTGAAAACTAATTTTATTAATAATTGTTCTATTACATTTTCTAAAATTCATGTCTGCTCTTTTTTTTTTCTAAAAAATAATTAATTACATCAAATTTTTTTACTCATGCATCTTCAAGTAAAAACTCACTTTTATAATTTTCATATATTTGATCTTCTTATTCTCATTTCTTAATCTTGACCTTTCAAATTTCCCACACAAATAAAAAAAGAATACAAATGAGTAATTATTCCTTGAAGACAAGAAATTAAATTAGATACATGTATCTTTTAAAGTTAAATTTCATACTCTATTTTTTTTATAGTTATTTTAATAGTATTTGACCTTTCAAATTTCTATGTGACTTTTCATGTTTCTGAAATTTTTGTCCTATAAATATAACTTTCCCAAGAAAGACTTTTAATTACTAATCCTACAATTTTCTAGGATTGAAAAAAATTAGGTGTAATGCGGAAGCTAGCAAAGCAAACCTCGAAAGACCACGAGTAAGAAGACAAACGAGAAATATACCAAAAGACACAAAGATTTAACGTGGTTCGGTCAATCGACCTACATCCACAAAGGAGATGAGCAATCCACTATATAAACATGAGAGTACAAAATATAGAGAGAAATAACCTCAACCAATTCACTCGGAATACAGGGGAGGTTCACACAAGTGATAACGTATCAAGCTTATGACCAACAAATTCTCCCCCTAACCAAAACTCTCAAAGCTCTTAAGACTACATTGTGAATGATGATTAAGTTAGAAGAAACAAGCCTCTATTTATAGAGTCTTAAACCTTTTCCTATAGAAAAGGACTAGCCAATCCTAAACCTTTTCCTAAAAGGAAAACCTATTTATGGTAAGAAAGTCAGGGCAAATAATACCCAACAAATCTCCCCCTTGGCCTGAATTTCTGACAAAATAAATTTGTCCACCTTCTTCACATAATCTTCAACAGTTTGCTTCTCCTCTCCATAATCTCCTCCATCAAATCTATGTCTCAACACAGAGAACCTCTCTGAAATAATTTCTCCAACAAAAATCTTCATTACTGTCAAAAAGGTTGCGGCTAGAACTACACCCGCTAAGATGAACACCCATCTGTAACCTAGTTTCATCATTGAGCCATGGCTCTGATACCACTTGATAGGACTAAAATAAGCAGGTGTAATGCGGAAGCTAGCAAAGCAAACCTCGAAAGACCACGAGTAAGAAGACAAACGAGAAATATACCAAAAGACACAAAGATTTAACGTGGTTCGGTCAATTGACCTACATCCACAAAAGAGATGAGCAATCCACTATATAAATATGAGAGTACAAAATATAGAGAGAAATAACCTCAACCAATTCACTCGGAATACATGGGAGGTTCACACAAGTGATAACGTATCAAGCTTGTGACCAACAAAATCTTTGGAACATGTATGCAAGCTTTACAACCAAACACTTTCAAGTGATCATAAGAAACATCCTTACCAAACCAAACTCTGTTTGGAACATCACCATCCAAAGCAACAGCAGGAGACAAATTGATAACATAAGCAACAATGTTAAGTGCTTCAGCCCAAAATGAATTTGGAAGTTTAGCCTCTGAAAGTACGCATCTAACTCTCTCAACTAAAGTTTTGTTCATCCTTTCTGCCAGGCCATTTAATTGAGGAGTCTTCTGATGACAAATTCCTTGCGATTTGCAATAGTTATCAAAGGGACTAATAAACTCTATCAAAGGGACTAATAAACTCACCACCCGTTTGTCTCTCAGATAAGGCTTGAAACTCCTTAAACACATCAAGTACTTGATCTTTGGATTTTAAAGGATATACCCAAATCTTGCGAGAATGATCATCAATGAAAGTTGCAAAGTAAAGTGCACCACTTTTTGACTTCACTTTAAAAGGACCACACAAATCAGAGTGTACTAGCTCCAGTAGCTCAGACTTTCTTGAAGGAGGATGACTGTGAAAAGAAACTCTTTTCTGTTTCCCAGCTAAGCAATGAACACATCTTTTTACTTTTGCTTGTTTCACACCAGCAAGCAAATTCTTTTTAGCCAAACAGGTGATCTCCATCTCGCTCATATGACTAAGCCTCTTGTGCCACAATTCTGATAAAGTCTCTCTTTCCACCAAATTTATAGAGTCTCCAAGAATCGATCCTTGTGTCACATATAAATTTGAATGCTTTCTTCCTCGAGCTACAATCAATGAGCCTTTGGTGAGCTTCCATTGGCCATTGAACAAGTCATTATGATAGCCATCATCATCTAGTTGTCCTACAGAGATCAAATTCAAGGGAATGTCTGGAGCATGCTTAACATTCTGAAGGACTAACGTTGAACCAGTATTGGTTTTCAAATAAATAGTGCCAACACCAAACACCTTAACCTCACCAGCATTACCCATCTTTAACACTTCAGAGTTAACATAAGTATAAGATGAAAATAAGTCTTTTCTCGGTGTGACATGTGATGTAGCTCCAGAATCTACTATCCAACTTGTATCTTGAGATACAAAATTGATGACGTATTTATCACAAGCAAAAATAAGGTTATCTCGAACAACAACAACAACATTGTTTCCATTATGTTCTTCCTTCTTCCCTTCTTTAAGATTTTGCTTCAATTGTTTGCAAAATCCTAATATGTCCTTTCTTTCCACAATGATGGCATATAATATTTGGATTCCTGAATCTTGACTTGCTTCTACTTTTACCTCTACCCTTCGGATCTCTTGTCTTATCTCTCCCTCGATCTTCTATGTACAAAACATCTGAATGAGAGGATGTGCCTTGAGATTTTCTTCTAACTTCTTCATTCAACACACCACTTTTTGCATATTCCATAGTCACCTTACCACCAGGAGCAGAATTTGTTAAAGAGACACGAAGAGTTTCCCAAGAATTCGGTAAGTATTAAGAAGCCAAAGTCCTTGTATTTCATCATCAAAATTAACACCTATTCCTGATAGCTGATCAAGAACACCTTGAAAATCATTTATGTGATCAAGAATAGGATTGCCATCCTTGTATTTAAAGGTCATCAATTGCTTTAGCAAGAACAACTTGTTATTGCCAGTTTTTGAAGCGTAAATCATCTCTAACTTTTCCCACAATGTTCTAGCATGTGTCTCATTCACAATATGGTTGCGAACATTATCTTCAACCCATTGTCTTATATATCCACATACTTGTTGGTGCTCGAAATCCCAATTTTCATCAGTCACAGTCTCAGGTTTATGAGCAGCAAAGACGGGAAGATGCATCTTCTTCACGAACAATAGATCTTTCATCTTGCTTTTCCATATGTTGTAGTTTTTTCCGTTTAGACATACCATCTTGTTAGGATCGAAAATAATTAGGTGTAATGCGGAAGCTAGCAAAGCAAACCTCGAAAGATCACGAGTAAGAAGACAAACGAGAAATATACCAAAAGACACAAAAATTTAACGTGGTTCGGTCAATCGACCTACATCCACAAAGGAGATGAGCAATCCACTATATAAACATGAGAGTACAAAATATAGAGAGAAATAACCTCAACCAATTCACTCGGAATATATGGGAGGTTCACACAAGTGATAACGTATCAATGCAAGCTTGTGACCAACAAATTCTCTCCCTAACCAAAACTCTCAAAGCTCTTAAGACTACATTGTGAATGATGATTAAGTTAGGAAGAACAAGCCTCTATTTGCAGAGTCTTAAACCTTTTCCTATCAGAAAAGGACTAGCCAATCCTAAACCTTTTCCTAAAAGGAAAACCTATTTATGGTAAGAAAGTCAGAGCAAATAATACCCAACACAATTCTTGTGTGTAGGAGCTCTAAATTGGTGAAATAATGTTACAATTTGTGGTTAAAGTTGTAAGATCCCCTTATATAGTCACGAGAATAGATAAGAATTCAATTATTGAAGTATCAGAGTTTGGTGTGTTAGTTTTATACTTATTTGTAGTAATTAGAATTATAATAAAACTTTTCTATCTCTCGTTCTATAGTTGAATTGTTGCTTTGTTAGCAACTTACTTTAATTTCAGATTTTTATTTTGTATGCTCAAATATAAACTATTTGTTACGTTAATTTTTGTTTCAGTTTTCATTATAGAGACAACAACAAAAAGGAATGCCTAATTGTCTTGTTCATGTGTATCTTTCTCCTTTTCTTTTTTTTTGTTCTTTGTACATATAATTTTACATGTACATTAACTTTCATTTTTAAGAATGAATGTGACAGAATGTTTACTCTTTTTTTCTGAAAAAAAAAATTAAAAAAAGAAAAAGAAAAAGGTGAAACATATAGCATTAGATTAATGGTGGATAAGTTATGTATGAAGAGACAATTAAATTCTATATAAAAATAGTAGTTATGTTCATAAATATTTTGATTTTCAAAATATAAATTATAAGGCTTTTTACACCATAATTTTTAATTTTTATAATTTAATAATTAGTTTATAATTGAAGTCACATTTGATCAAATTTTATGCAAAAAAATATTTAGAATTTAAATATATTTTTTCTAAAGGCATAATACATAAATATGTCATTTAACTTTGGTCATCTGATATCTGTGTCCTCTAAGTTTAGACGTGTGCATAAGTAGACACATAAATTTGTACAAAATTGAACAAGTAGACACACGTGTTCTACTTGACGTCCTACATGATATCTCGTATGACGTGTGTGTCTACTTCTTCAACTTTATATAAGTTGAAGTGTTGACTTGTGCATACCCGAAGTTGAATGCCATAGATGTTGTCACGACCTAGATCGTCGTGATTGACATCCACACTAACCCTCCGGTGGGAGAACCATTACTACAACCCAAACTAACAACTTAACCAAATACTACGCATTTAAAGATACAGAAGCAGGTTTAAATGATCAAAAGAAATAAGGAGTTCCCATAAACTCCAAAGGTTTAAACAAATAACTTAACCAAACTAATGCGGAAGAACAACCCCTAGAATCTGAAAGTCATTGTACCAAAACACTACTAACAACAAGTCTAAGAACAAGGGGTACAACCCTGAAACTAAACAAACACCTTAAACAAATAGTTTGAGTTCGAAAAGAGTGGACTTAAACAAGAGAGATCGATGGCAACCTGAAAGAATTGGCTCACCTTTGAATCCGGTCACGCTTAATAGTCACCTAGTTGAGGCCTATCAATAGCCACCTGAAGACGCCCTGTACTCAACAAATAACAAGCAAGTGCAGTAACAGTACACAACCATAGTGTACTGGTAGGATCACATGGCTATCCCAATAAGTGAAACAGATGCAAGTAACCACAACATTATAAAACATGCATATACCAACCATATACAATATTAGTCATCTTTTCATGATCAATATAGCATTTCACGTTCTCAATAATACACATTGGTTATAATTTTAGAACAACAAGCAGTCTTCCAACCTCAATCACCATTATATATGAACGTAATCATCACAAGTAGGTACACAACGCAATTCAACGGTCCTCTTACGAAACCCAATTCAATGGTCCTCTCATTAAACCCATATCCAAACTGTTAATGTACTGACACGTGGTACCCAATCCAAGTTAGTGTGTCGGATCGTGACACTCGTTTCAATATTTATGTCGGTACGTGGCAACCGATCTCAGTTAGTGTGTCGGATCGCGACACTTGTTCTAATGTTTATGCCGGTACATGGCACTCGATCCCAATTAGTGTGTCGGAACGTAACACCCGATCCATTCAATAAGCCACAATCACAATCACAAGTACATTCTCATAATCATACAATCAAGTCATGATTCATGGCATTCAATTATTCAATTATCCTCATTCACGATTAGTGTGATCAATAATGCAATATTCGCATACATACATGCATTACAATGAAGCAAGTACAAATATATATCACACAACATGAAATCACAACCATCACCTACCTCGAACAAAGCTTGAATCCCCTAAGAAACTTGATTCTTCCCTTTTCGGATTCTTTCCGCTTGTTCTTAGTCTACAAACAATCATAATAATGCGAGAATCAATAAACAAAACCTAATTACCTGGATTATTATCAATAACATCAACCCTAGTTCAAACCCTTGATCCCCATACCTAGATTAGGGTTTTTTCTACCATAAATTCTAGATCAAAACCCTCCCCCATCGATAATTACCCAAGAAACCAAGTTCTACGGATCGAAAAATGGATTTGGGGAGTGAAAACCTTACCGTTAGCCTCAAGAATGGTGGAAAATTGTCAAGAAAATACATGAGTTCGTTCCTTAGCTCTCAAAGTTGAAACTTGCAGAATAATGATGTTTTTAGGGTTTACTTTCGACTTAAGTCGCGTTTGTCCCGCCACAGCGGCCCCACCCTGGCGGCACTAATCCTGCTCTAGCGGCTGTGGCAGAGATAGAACGTTAGGAATTAAGTTCCAAACCCCCATTTCATAACACACCTTCATCCCACGACACTCGGAAAATATCCGTTCACTCTAAGATCAGTTTCGAGAGTTCTACTTGCCCGAATTCAATTCTGTAAAGTCGTACGAGTTCCTTAACATCTTAGCTATCTACTCATATGATCAAATTCATAATTTGATCTTCTGTTTGTTACCATATTTCTCTAGACCTCACTGACTCCGATTTCATCCAAATCTGGACTAGGCTAGGAATTCTCAAGTTACTACCAAAAGTTTTCCGGCCCAAAATATTTCCCATTGTCTTTTCCATAACGATTGAATTAGGTCGTTACAATAGATACCAATTTACCCATCACTCATCTCCGAGTGACAAACTAGGAGAAAAGAGCAAAAACAAGAGTAGAGTAGTATCTGAATCGTCGAACAACTGGGGATATTTGTCTCGCATGCCCTTCTTACCAAATCTCATTAATTACCCCCTAAGGGTTTCACATCTCCAACCTCAAACCAACCAATTGAATACCTACACATCCTCCCATACAATGCCTCAATGAAGTCATCTCAATACTCGAGTGATAAATATTGTTGTATGTAAACTTAACCAACCCCAAAAGCTATTTTCAATAACCATCAAAGTTGATCGTACACACGTCTGCCCTATGTTATCAAGGACCTTGACATAATCATCAGGACTAATCCTTTTTCACATAACCATGATAAAATCCTAAATCAAAACTCGCCACAATTAGAAGTGAACCTGAACCAACCCACACAAACTCATAATACCCAAACAATCATAGCTCTTATCAACATTTCCATCTCACAACCCAAATTCTCATGAGCTTAAGTTATAAAAAATTGATCTTTAGAAATCAAATACTCATCGAGGGATATGTCTGAGCATACAAACCCTCCAACAATACTATCGAAATGCTAGATTTACTAATTGTAGATTACCCTTAAGAACAATAGAATTAGACCCAATGATTCCCACATTCAACCACACATAATCGATACATGACCTCGACGACAAGATGAAATATTAGATTGTCGGACAACCATAAATACACATGGCAGCTCTCTTATAAATTCTCATAAACGAGGTGGTACATGTAGAACCACTGAAATATTTTAACAACTCAAGACAACGCCAATTATGTCATCTGAAATAACCAAGTCTTCCCAATCATCCCACTCAACCAAGAGAACATCGTAGGATTGGTAACCCTGATCCACCACTAGGGGTCCACCCAAAAAAGTGAAAACACGCGTGAGCATAACTAGTGCATCATACTCACAACCATGTACAAAATGAAATAGATGGTCACATAAGAATTTATCGAATAACACAAAATGTTTTCCTCTGAAGAGTTGATACTAGCCATTTCCATTCAGTTGACTCCACAAACCCTTCACATCATTCCACCGAAGCCCACACTCTTAGTACTAACAACCATCATAAACACTCCGACCATTTACCTTATTATAGACCAACACTTTTAAATGAAACCTTTCTTAGGTACTTAACAATCATTAGTAATAAACTTTACGATTCAACCCAGGTGTAAATCCTTTTAAATGCTCAATACCTGATACCATTGATCATTTCTCACCTTGCCAACTCATACCTTGACAACGTATATCACTACAAATGTACACGTACAATGAAAATTCTAAAATGTAAATTCAACCATATAACACAATCCCTTTATCTATCAACATTAGCTTGTACCTTGAAGATTTTTATGAATTCATGGATCTTCGCTTATCATTGATCGCATCTCTATTGATCTTACAATATCCTTCGCTAAAAATTCAATCGTACTTGTTACTAAACTTAAAAGCAAAACCAAAGCACTTATCATCACACTCGAGCTAATGTCTGTACACTCCTTTCTCAATAGTTTTTAACCAATCTGATGGGCCCGTGACACTATTACCATAGCCATAAACAAAACAAATGAAATCACGCGTCTTTGAACCCAATTATTTACCCCTTCGAAGATACCTCTTTAGCCTTTACAATCAAATAAAATATTTTTGCTCTCGCCTCTCTCTAAAGGTTGTACTACATCCTACTATTTTTCTTCATCATGACTCTAGCTCTTTTAAATTCTATTCGAGTGGTGTCCCACCCTCTCTCAAAACTTTCCATACAACCACGTTACTCACCAAATATTAGAAAACCACAACCTTAGATACTCGCAAGTCGTAATGACTATACAAAAATTCACTTAACCAATAATTTTATTATATAGTTGCATCCCATCACAATTCATCATGAACTTTTATTACCATTACACTCACTCAGCCTTGACTATTACTACGAAGTCAACCTTTTCATCAACACGACGCCTCAAACTCAGGTAAACTCATCAAATTCAAAGGACTAACCCAATTTTATACGCACTTTCTTACTAAAATACTTCAATTTCCTTCACTCAAGTATACTCAATGGAACTTTATCCATAAGCTTGTCATTCCGGTATCAATTCACCCATTTATGACTTAAGATAAAATCACTGGTCCTCGTACTAGTCTCCTTCTTCTTAACATACAAGACAGGAGCACCCCACATGGAAGCACTAGGATGGATGAAACCTTTACAAAGAAGCTCTCAGATTTGAGCTTTAAGCTCTCTCAATTCTGTCAGAGCCATGCGATAAAGAGAAATGGAGATGGGGCGAGTGCAATTTCCAAATCAATGCAGAAATCTATATCTCTATCCGGAGACATACCAGGCAAATCAGTAGGAAACACTTCTCTAAATTATAATTTTGTGCTACAATCATACCGATGACATTTCCAAATTTCCATCCTAGATTATGAATAAAAAACTTTATACTTATAAGAATCGATGATTTAATCCTCTGTGTATAAGCTAAAACTCTATACACTAAACAAACATCATAAACAATGAATATATGATATATTAAAACTGAATGAATATTTATTTTATAATAAATAATATATCTTAACATATGATTAATAGTATATATCCCAACACCATCTTCATCAGCTCCGCTCGCGCCCCAGCTGGAATATCCTCAACTTCCGACAGATAATAGTGCAGAGAGCTGTGATCGTCCCTCTAAATCCAGGAAGAGGTATTCGATTTCATCCCTCTTTTTTGCTCTATAATCATCTGGTATTTGAAGTATACTTTCTAATTTATCGGGATTTGTATATAACCCCACTCTGATTAAGGGTGCCAGGAAGAATCTTTTCATCCTACAACCCCTTACTTGTACCTAGGGATAGCAAATGGACGGATTGAGAGTGCATAAAGAAAATACGGAATACAACCCATGGGTTGACCTAAATTTTTAATGGGCGGGTTAATCAAATTTGGATCGAATTTGCCACCACTAGACTTATAGCTGATTGGAGTACTAAATTTAGTATAAATGAAAATGATATGTACTATAATTTCGATTTAAAACATTCAAAGAGAGACGAATTGCTTTAAATCTTAGTGGTAAATTGGATGCTTTGCAAAGACTATAAGTGATACGTAGAAGTGGAGCTAAGTGGGAGTTAATAGATTTGGACGAAATCAGTAGCTTTTTCGTAGATCTTATGTTTATATTAGAATATATATATATATTAATTGATGACAAAATATCCCAGGTAATAATTTGTTTCTATTATCGATGTGCTCGTAGTTGTCTAATAGCGCAAAAAGTTGTGATCCTCCCTCTGATTCTAGGAAGAGGTATTCGATTTTGAAAAATATGATAATTTTTTTTTAATCTATTATACTCTCAATTAATTACTTTGAAAATTTTAATTTTTTAATTTATTCACCTCATAATTAATATAAATAAAATGATAAACTCACTATATCATGCATTATTTTCTTAATATGTGTGTCAATTTAAAAGTGGACAAGTAATTATAGACACATGAGAAATATCTTTGGTAGACTCTGCATTGACTTGACTTGTGTCTTCCTCCCCACTAAACCAATGGACTGCTTTTTCATAGCAATCTCCAGAACTTTCTTATACAGAAAAAAATTGAACACACATAGACATACTACTTGTCCTAAACTTCACTTCATTGTGCCTATGTAATTTAGCTGCAAATTATGTTCATTTGACCATGTAAGTTTCTCACTTTCTCCTTTTTTAAGTTATTGTAATTTTTTCTTTTGTACTTTTTCTATAGTTCCTTTTATATCAGTAGTTCTTGATGTTAGATATTTATCCTGATTTTCTTATTATATTTGAATTCGTTTTTAGTGTCTCTTTCATATTTGGCTAATCCTTTTCTCCTTTTTTTACTAGTGAATTGCTCATATGTAGGTCAATTGCCTAAACCATGTCAATTTATAATATCTCTGTATCTTCAAGATCAGCTCCGACTAACATCTGGTTATTTCGATCCCAACACTTGAAACTGGTATATATATATTCTGATTTCGAAAGTTCAGGTTGCATTAAGCACAAATTTCTCTTAATTTTTTGGTAGAATAGATTGAGTTTAAGAATCCCTGGATAAACAATCTTCAATAAATTTTCATTTTCCTAGTACTTGAACTGTAATTACAACAACAACAACTATTACTAAGCCTCAGTCCCGAACAAATTGGGGTACTTGAACTATTGGCTTTTGCATTTAAGGCCCTCTCATTTGAACACCTTATATTTGTTTTTGTAGTTAATGTAAGCTAGTTACTGAGCATCCAATAGGACAGAAGCTCAATATGATGAATCCCCAAGCAGGAAAAATATGTAAGGTTACACTCAATTAGCATTTATACCCTCCAATTTTGAGTGTGCACAAGTAGACACTTGTATATAACGTCATACGTGGCGTCCTACAGGAAAATTTGCAGTTCTACGTCCTGTATTATGCCACGTGGGGCATGTGTGTCTGCTTGTTCAACTTTATACAAGTTTAAATGCTTACCACATCCAAAGTTGGAGGACACAAATGCAAGCTGAAGTCAAGTTAATTAGATGACATGCTTATGTATTATTAACTCTAAATAGTAAATTAATCAATGAAAAAAATAATATAGAACCTCAATAGGAATTGAAGAACAGAGAGAATCTTAGACCTTAACTTGATCTTTCTTGTAAGTTTAGATTTGCATTAATCCTTTTGATGGTTTTAAATATACTTAGGTTTGAGGACCGGAAGTCGAACAATCATCCTTCAGCATTGACCATAAAAGTTCATCGAATATTAGGCCATTTCATGTCAGAAAACCATCGGTTAGCTCGTTGATGAGAAGCGTTAAAAGAAGGATTGAGAGGGGTTCTGAAATGATAAGTAGCAGGAGGAAACCAATTCGCGTCCATAATGTAACTAATAAGCTAACAAAAAATCAATCTGGTGCATCAAACAAGAAAGTTCTTGATCCTCAGGGTCAATTTCTTCAGAAATGGAACAAAGTATCTATGTTGGCTTGTGTATTTGCAGTGTCACTTGATCCGTTGTTCTTCTACATTCCTGTTATTGATAACAAAAATAAGTGCCTAGATTTGGACAAGACGTTAAAGATCACTGCTTGCGTTCTGCGTTCTATCACTGATCTTTTCTATATCTTTCACATTATCTTGAAATTTCGTACTGGCTTCATTACTCCTTCTTCTCGAGTTTTTGGAAGGGGTGAGTTGATTGAAGATTCCTCTGCTATAGCCAAGCGATATTTGCTATCTTATTTCATCGTTGACGTTGTAGCAGTCCTTCCACTCCCACAGGTTCGTGTCCTCAAAAGCTTGTGTTTTTAAGCATTCTCTTAACGTAAGAGAGTATGATATAACCTTGTTTTTGTGCAGATTGTGATTTTGATTATCGCTCCCAACATGAATGGCCCCATTTCTCTGGCGACGACAGAAATGTTGAAGATTGTAGTTTTTGCTCAATATGCTCCAAGACTTTTTAGAATTATTCCATTGTACAAAGAAGTAGAAAGGATTACAGGCTTCTTTAGTGGAAGTACATGGGGTGGAGCTGTTTTTTACCTTTTCCTCTTCATGTGGTGCAGTAATGTAAGTTCCCTTTCAACAAATAGATGAATCAACATTACATAAAAGATAGAGATAATGATAAAACACACACCAAAACTATTACTTTTTCGCGAGTTTCACACCTCAACTATCAGTTGTTCCCTTTTCCTACCTGAACTATCACGATCAATGTATTAAAACACACCTAGTTGAGTAGATGATGATAGTTTAGGTAGGAAAAGGGAACTATTGATAGTTGGGGTGTGAAACTCCCGAAAAAAAGTGATAAGTCAAATGTTTCTTTGACCATTAACTAGTTAGGGATATAGACATTTCATTCTTGAACAAAAATCCGCTTAAATAGGTGCAAATTAAATGTGTGATCTCAGGTAACCGGAGCCTTTTGGTATCTGTTCTCAATAGAACGCCAAGATGCATGCTGGCGTAGCGCATGTAACAAGATCCCCAACTGTTTGTCAGACTACTTACATTGTGGAGGAAAAATGAATGGAAATACTTTTTTACTGAATTCTTCTTGCCCTCTCCTGCAACAAGAAGATATAAAAGATCCAAATGACTTTGATTTTGGAATTGCACTTGATGCTCTTCAGTTTCAGGTTGTGGAAAAAAGAAAATTCCGGACCAAACTCTTGTATTGCTTTTGGTGGGGGCTGAGAAACTTAAGGTGTGTTCACTTTTCTTATGGTAATGATACATTATATTTGGATTCCATTAGTTCCATTGAAGTAACGGAATCTAGCCAACTGTAGGTCATGATGTGCCTTGAGATGGCTATTGATCTCCTGTGCCCCTTACAGTGAGGAACCTCCTCACATGTGGTTACTCTATTGCGTCTGGCCTGTCGTTAAATATTGAGGCATTACGTCATTATATATATTGTTTTTACTCATCATTAGTGGTCCTTTCATACCTTGACTAGATAAACTCTTCTACTATCACCCGTCAGATTAATGTTTACAAGTAGCTAAACAATTTTGATGATTTCTCAAGAAAGTATGACCAAATTCTACATGTTGAGTAACTTCCATAATTCTGTAACTCTCTCTTTGGATTGTGTTAAAAGCTAAAATTTCTTCTTACATGTTTCAGTTCTCTTGGCCAAAACCTTAAGACAAGCACCTTCGATGGAGATATTATCTTCGCCATCTGCATCTCAATTATGGGGCTTATCTTGTTTTCCTTGATTATTGGCAATATGCAGGTTAGCACACTCACCCTTTATCAAACAATGTTCAACTATGTTGCTCCGGACTCTGCAAAAATATCGGATCATTTTTGGAGGACCCGATACGGGTACTGCTGCATTTAATTTGGAGAGTCGGAGCAATATAGGTTGAGAGAGAAAACTTTAGAACTGCATGGCCTTGATAAACATTGAGTTCCATTCTTTTCCTCTTTAAGTTTAAGCTATCACAAAAAAACACTTAAAGTTGGAACTCGTTAGAGTAATTTTGTGTTGTGTTTTCTGAAACAGAAATTATTGCAATTTGACCTGGTTAGAGTAGAAGAGATGAGAGCAAGGAGGTGGGATGTAGAACAGTGGATGTCTAATCGCATGCTTCCTGACGATCTGAGGGAGCAAATCAGAAGACATGAACAGTACAAATGGCAACAAACCAAGGGAGTTGAGGAAGATTCATTCATTCAAAATCTTCCTAGAGACTTGAGGAGAAATTTAAAGCGACATCTATGTTGGTCTTTACTCAAAAGAGTAAGTACTTATCGATCACATTTATAACTATCCCCGTCCAACTTCATCATGTGTTGTGTCGAAATGGTGTTTTATCTGGTAAAGAAATATGAACCTTGAGCAATCAAAGGATGTTGCTCCCTCCATTTCATTTATATGATGACGTTTGACTAAACATGGAGTTTTGTCATTAAGGTAAAATGGAAAGTTTGTAGTAAAAGAGTTCCGAAATATAGAGATGCATAATTCTTTTCTGGAATATACTAAAAAAAAGTGTATCATATAAAATGGAATAGAGGGAGTATTAAATCTGAATGAAACCTTATCAAACCACATGAAGTATTTTCATTCAATCAATCAATAAACTATACATCAAGCCCAAACTAGTAGGGAACCACATCAACTCTTGCAACAAAGGGATGTCCAATACACCAAAGCTCCCACTATGCAGGGATAGCGGAAGAGCCGGAACACAAGGGTCTATGATGGAATGTATGCGTCCACTATACGTCAACGGACCAGGTCCCTTGACTCAGCAAGAACAGTAATGAAGAGTGAACAATGAACAGGAAACAACACAAGCAGTTTACGTGGAAACCTCCTTGCTCAAAGGAGTAAAACCACGACCTGTCATATAGGATTTTCAACTGTTTTTACTAATCTTCTCAAGCAAAAGTGAAACACAGATACAACACCAAATGAGATTAAGCTATTAATCTCAAAGCTAAGTAATAACCCTATTACTTACTGAGCCTAAGCAGATACCACACTGCCCACTAAGTTATCAACCCTAGATAACTTAGACTTCAACTAAGCAGATACCACACTGCCCACTAAATCAGCTAGCTCCTAGATGAGTTAGAATTTGACTAAGCAGATACAACACTGCCCACTAAACCACCTAACTCTTAGATGATTTAGAATTCAACTAAGCAGATACAACACTACCCACTAAACCAGTTACCACTAACTGACTTAAACTTTTGTATGAACTGAACAAAGATCTAATTCCTTTATAGATTAGGAATAGATTTACAATATAAGCACGGAAGATATAATCTTAAGACAACTAGACAGCTTGCAGCTCTATCAGGTCCTTGTTGCCTGTTGCTCTTGAGGATAATACTTCTTGATCGATGTGGTTTTTGCTTGTGTTCTTGAGAATTTTCAAGATGCAAAAACTGAGGTTGTGTCTATTGAAATGAACCTTATAAAATGATAGACACAAAGCTCAAACTCAACAAAGACGCTTCAACACTCTATCAGGTCCCTTTGTTGAGCATGAACATTGTTCTTCCTTGAAGATGGCCTTTCCTTTTTGAGCTTATGAATTTTCAGAAATTCACAACTTTGTTTGCCAAATCTTGAGTTTGTGTTTTGGAGAAGAGACTATATCACCATGGACACAAACCCTTGGGACGAGTGTATTGGCTTAGAGCCTACTGTTATGAAAAGTTGTGCAATAACCACATCAGAATTGGCAGAGGCGGAGCCAGAATTTGATGTTTGTGGGTTCGAAATTTTAAAACAGAACAACATATTAATCTAACAGAACAACCGTTAAATTACAAACATATAACCACTATCATTATAATTGCACTCGACAAGTTGTTATGTTTTGAAAACGGTAAATGATGTATCATTATAAGGTACGCTTTCAAATACTTCATTTGTTAATATAAAAATTTAAGTTATTTAATTCAAAGCTCTAAATTATTATTCCGTAAAAGGTAGATAAGTGTTATTTTGAACATTTTTTCTATAATCTCAATATTATTTTAAGTAAAATTAAAATTATTAAATTCACCATTAATATTTTTGGGACCTAAAGCAAAGGTATGTATTACTTGCTTCACGTTTGAGCCTCTCTTGCGTTGAAAGTTGAAGTTTTGGGAAACAAACAATAATTTAATTATTATAATCAATTATTAATATGTGAAACAACCCTAAAATCAAAGATTAAAAATAAGAATTTTGAATAAATTGTTAAACAATGTAAAGACAAATAAAAAATAAAAGAGAAAAGGGAGAGCTGAGGAGGAACTAAGAAGAGTACATAGTACTTACTAGACAGAGGTCTGAATTCCGACAAAAAGTAGTAGCAATGAAATTGACAATAAAAGTTAGAGACCTAACATTTTTGCAAATTAGGGTTTAAGGATCTATTGAATGTTTGAAAATAAATTAATAGTGAGATGTTTTAGAGTATGACACTATTTTTTTTTGTTATTTATAATTATCTATTTTGAAATTAGTAGTTTGTTTTAGAATATGACACTACTTTTTTATAATTATTTTCAATCATCAATTTTCTATTTTATTGATTAAAAAGAATTTAGAAAAATCTACATAGGAAAAATTAAATCATAGAAGGGTTAAAGATAGGCACGAGCATATTATATTAAGCAAATTAAAAAAAATCGGAAAAATTGAATTAAAGGAAGGTAAAAATATTAGGCATAAGATATTAAGCCAAAATAGAAAAAATACAGTTATTCAAGTGGGGCTCAATCAAACAGATTCAAAGCCTTTGCTGCCCGTGTGCCTGCCACTGCGCCATTCACGTTTCTTTGATATGGGTTCGCACGCAGAATCAACTTATATTTGTACTTGATCTTTTAGTATGAATATAGGGTCTACGCAACAGCTAATGGGTTCGTCCGAACTCCCCAATAACATTGTAGCTCTGCCCCTGAGAGTTGGCTGCCTTTGGACAGCTGTCTTTTTGTCCTTTTTTCGTACGCAGACTTTTCGAGATCAGGTCCCTTGCTGTGTTCTTTGATGCTTGAGTTCTTCAAAAAGACTTGTTGGCTCTCTCTCTTCTTGAATGAATAATGTTGTTTGTTTATTGTTGTATATACCAGTTACCAACAAGGGTTTTGACCACTTAAACAAACAACTTCGTCCGCCCTTCCTATTGGTGAAGTACGCTGCACATCTCACCAACCAACTTGACAAGACAACTATAAAGATAGTTTTATAGCTGTGCACCACTTTGAATCTGGACGGAAGTACTCTGCCAAGGATCGGGTCCCTGTATTTGTGAGGATCATCAAAACACTAAAATATAACAGTCTATTGTACACAACCTTACCCTACATTTCTGCAAGAGGCTGTTTTCACAGCCTGGTCAGGCGCTATTTCCTTGGTGAAATATCTCATTCGACAAAACTGGAACAAATCTCTCGTGCTTAAGACATAAGAAAGAAAGGTATAGCCCTTCCTACTTCTTCTTAGAAGGTGTGTTGATGATCCATAATTGCTCCTTATACTGGAGCAGCTCTATCGGAATAACTTTTTTATCGTGAATGACACACTTTAGTCCTTTATATAATGATGCTTCCAAACAAGCATGTTGGAATTGATGCATTCACACCTTGATGTTTAGTCTTTCAATATCGTCTCTTAGTTTTCAAGAAGTTTTTTAGGAGTTTGTAATACATGTATCTAGTAAATTGTGATACATATATATCTAGTTATTTGTACAAGACCTTTGGTCTTATATTTTGAGTTGTATAAATAGAGATGTAGTTGATGATTGTAATTATCTCAAATGACCTTAAGTAGAGGATACAACTTGAGCATTCTCTGAAGAAAATCTATATTTCCTACCACAAGCACTAAATTTTGCATTGGTTTGGTATATAATGCAATGCAGGTTCCCGTATTTGAGAAAATGGACGAACAATCATTGGATGTGTTGTGTGATAGACTGAAACCAGAACGCTTCACGGAGATGAGCTACATAATCCGAGAAGGCGATCCAGTAGAAGAAATGCACTTTCTAATGAGAGGTGCACTGTTATCTATGACCACAAATGGTGGAATGACTGGTCTTTACTGCACTGCTCATCTCAAGGCTGGTGGCTTCTGTGGAGATGAGCTTTTGACATGGGCTATAAGCCCTCGTTCTCCCTCCAGTAGTCTTCCAGTTTCGGCTAGAACAGTGAAGGCTGTAACTGATATAGAAGCTTTTGCCCTCGCTGCTGATGACCTCAAGTCTGTCGTCTCACAATTTGGACGTCTGCATCGCAAGCAACTTCAACATACTTTCAAGTAAGTTTATTTAATGCCTTGTTCCATTTCATTACAAGCTTCAGACAACAAAATGGTATAAGTTTTGGGAGGTATATATTTTGATAAACTGATCATATATTGATGTTCGAGCAAACAAAACATGCTCGTATACAAGTAGTATACCAAAAAGTAGAAAGCCTAAATATAATATATGTTTTTCTACGAACAACATTCAATCTTCTAAGCTCCCTCAAAAGCTCTCCTACTTCGTTCCTTCCAAACAACCCAGCCACATAAGAGATAATAACACAAATTTCACACCCTACGATTTCTCCTACTTCCATAACTCCAACTGGCCATAACCTCTAGTATCACCCAAAAAAAAACAATGTAAAAATCTCCCACCATAATCTCGATTCCATCAGACGATGGTTGATCACTTTTCTAGTTGCTAACCAAGTAAAAAAGAACACCTTTCTCAACTATACCTGCATATCACAGAAAATAGTAAAAAACACCGGAAAATGCTAAGTCTAGCCCCGGAGGCCGGAAGGACAAGTAGATTGCCATTTCAAGAAGGTGTTTAAATAATATCTACATGGCACCACTTGAAAAAAAAAATAATTAAAACTCATGATGTACTTGGCTATTTCAGGTACTACTCACAAGATTGGAGAACATGGGCTGCATGCTTTATACAAGTAGCATGGCGTCGACACTGCAGGAATAAGCTCGAGAAATCCTTAAGAGAGGAAGAAGATAAACTGCAGGTTACATTAGCTAAAGAGAGCACAAATGCACCAAGTCTTGGAGCTACCATATATGCATCAAGGTTTGCACCTAATATGCTATGCGCCTTGCGACGCAACAATACAACTGGTACCAAATCATCTCCCACATTACCTCTACTGCTTCATAAACCAGCTGAACCAGATTTTAGTGAGAAAATATGATCCGTGAGGTTGTGTGGCTAATTAACTAGAGATGTTGGAATATGTTGTATAATGTATTTCCTGAGTCAGTAGTACATTTTCTATTTGGAGCTTCTTTTTTCTACTCCCTAAGTTTCGTTCTATGTGGTACACTTTTCTATTTAGTCCGTTCTAAAAAGAATGTCATTGTACTATATTTAAAAATAATTTATCTGTAAAATTTTCTTTTTATCTTTAATGAAATGATTTACGTCCATATAAATATCTAAGCTTTATTTTAGACCATATATGTTTTAGAAGTCTTCCTTTTTTCTTAAATATGATGTCAAGTCAAACAATGTCACATAAAATAGGACGAATGAAGTATCATTTACTAAATAGTGAAAGAATCTAATATTTTTGTCTCCTTAGCATACCAAGTAACCCCAACCTTTTATCTCCAAAACTCCTCCTTAAAGTGAAGAAATTTTCATAACACCTTAACGACTAGACTAAATCTTTAATTTGGATCAAGATGTGTCAATACTTGCATATACATTTATTAACTAAAAAATTAACCTCTATATACAATGTAATTCTCCGACAAAGGGGTGTCGGGGGCAAAATTAAACCCAACCCAACCCATTTAGGTTTGGGTTGGTTATTGACCTGCCCATTTGTTAGCTCAACTCATTTCAATCCATTAAAAATGGATTGATATGTAACCCAAATTGATTTTTGAGAAATCTTGTCAAATTTTTTACTTTTTTTTTAAATTTTATATGTTATAGATAGATATAATAAAGAAAAAAAAAATTATTAGGTACTAATTAAAGCTTATAAAATAACAAATAAAGCTATTAAAATTTAGTAAAAATTGGACAGGTTGGGTTATGACCGATTACTAACCCGTTACCTAACCCATTTTAACCCAATCCATTTTGGTCCAAACAAATTTGAATTGAGTTGGATCTTGACCTGATTATTCGCTTGACCCATTTTGATCAGCCCAATTATCACCCCTAGTCGCTTGACACCCCTTACCCAAGGATGTGTACGTCCGCCCCTATTATAAATGTCCTTGCTTCATTTGCTCAAAGCTATTTTTAATATTTCCACCTTGGGCTTTAAAAAAAAAAATTTAAAAAGAAAAGAAATTTGTGACCTTAAATAATATGTCAATGAAAAGCTAAAATGAATTGTTAGAAAAAGAAAGATTTAAAAAGGAAGTAATTTCATTCTTTTTAAAATGATGGGAGTACTTTATTTTTAAATAATAAAGTACATAAAGAAATGATCACATCATACTCCCTCCGTTTAAAAAAGAATGATCTTCTTTCCTTTTAAATTTATTTTAAAAAGAATAACTTCTTTCCTTTTTTGGTAACATTTTAATTTTAGCTTTCCACGTTGCATGTATAAAGCCACAAAATTAAAGGGGAATTTAGCACATTTGACATAACATTATTTTAGGATCACAAGATTCAAAAGTCTTTTTTATTTTTTAAAATTTCAATGTCAAATCAAACTAAGTCACTCTTTTTGAAATGAAGAGAGTATGTGAAATGAATATTCAAATGATCGTTTTTTTCCCTCAAGAAAAGTAGTAAATAGTATATTAAATAGCACTATTAGATTAGAAAATTGTTAACAGCATACCATTAGACGACTCTTTTGAAAAGTCAGCAAGTAAAAGTACATCAACTAATGGAAACAGTTGGTACGTAGTTTTCATGGCATGTATGTGGGACCCAACCATGCATGTAGGGAAATTTCTTAGGGCTTGTTTGGAAATTACTAGTTTAGTAATTATATCAAATATTTATAAAAAATTGAAGGAACGTGTAAATAAATGTTATTGTATGATAAATACATGTATATATAAGAAAATCCGGCTCCTCTCCATTTCTCTTTTTTTTTTTTTCATTTTTCCTAAGTTCCTATTTGGATTAGTGACACATGACATAGGTTAAAATAAATGGTTAAGATTTAATTTCTCAAAGTAAATCTCTAACCATGATTTACTAATTAATAAATACATTATATATTAACTATTAAGTATTAAAAATTATTATAATCTCACTATTTTAGCAACATATTATCTTGTCCATAAATATAGGAAAAAAAGTTCTCTTCCTAAATATTTTTTTATACGTAAGATCTTTTTTCAATTTTCTTTTAAATAATCTTTTTATCTAATTATAAGAATAATTAACTGAATAGAAGTAGGGGTGTACATAGGTCGGTTTGGTTTGATTTTTCATTAAAAAAATCTAAATCAATTATCTTGGTTTATTAAATCTAAAAACCAAATCAAACCACATAAAGTCAGTTTTTTCGGTTTTGGTTTTAGTAGGTTCTTTCAGGTCTTTTTGGTTTTTCGGTTTTTTCGGCTTTTTACAACTATACGGTATTTGTAAAAGAGATCAAATATAATTTCACTTACCTGTGTGATAAGCTAAACTTAAAAAATGTTAAATGAATAGAAATTTTAAAAAAGACGGTAAAATTCACATGAGTACAAATTATTTTTTTTGAAATATCAACGTTCATTATGTTAAATTAATAAGATTAAAGGTTAGAGACAAACTGAATACAAAACAAAATATTTACAAAGTAAATTGTTAACTTCGAATTTGAAAAACTATAACAATATAACTGTAACTTTGGATCTTAATACAAAATAAAATAATTACAAATTTTACAAGCCCAAATTTGAAATAAAATATATAAACATTGAAAGCTATAAACTAATTAAAAATATATCAACAAAGTAGATTATAAATAATATTTTTTTTATCTATAAATAAAATAAA